>PNEQ01064789.1:0-70040 GCA_003012365.1 Medauroidea extradentata
AGAGAGAGAGAGAGAGAGAGAGAGAGAGAGAGAGAGAGAGAGAGAGAGAGACATATGGTATTTTCGGCATCTCCGCCTCCAATGTGCAGCACTGCATATGGCAAAATGGAGTGCAAAGACGGCATCAACAAAGCTATTTGGCTATTTGTCAGCTTGTATTTGTATTTAAAAGTTTAGTTTTTGTGCGAACCAGGCGAAATAAAAGTATGTTTCAGCCACCAAAAGAAATGTATGAAAGTATTGATTGTGTAGATAATTTTTACTGCCTGTTTATTAAAGGTTTGGCAGTTAAAAATATTAAATGATGCGGGATTGTGTTTTTCGATGCAAATGTCATGTTTGGGGATCATGTGTTTTATTTGTCTGTCTGTTCCCCTCATGTTATAAATAGCATACTGAATCTACTACATAAATATACAGTGACAATCACTACAAATGTTATAATTAAACATGTGAAATAGCAAAATGAGGGACGTCTGCAAAATTAAGAATTTTCAGCTAATACCTTTATTTGAACTACGGTAAAATTAGAGTAGTTTAAATTGTTGACGATAGAGCTATTACTAATAAATTTTTAAAATGCAAATAATGAAAATACAGTACAACTAATTTTTGCTTAGTGATACTAAATTAATTTCGTACTTCTATAAAATATTACTATACTGTAGCCTATATTTATATTTCTTACAAAGTTCTTACTAATATTTAAATTAAATTCAAATGAGTTTATTTAAAATATTTGTAATAGCAGTTGAAAACTGGTTGCTATAATGTGCTACGACTCAATATTTAAATATTTGTTGCGTTTGATATTTTTTGTTAGTGACAGTCGACGTGTAATGCACACGACCAACGTACAGTATTTGTAGCGAAGAATTATTTTAGAATGATTTGTTTTTAATTTTACGTACGTCAATTTGCTTTACATTTTGTTCTATTTCGAACATATGTACATCTATCTTTAAAGTTTAAGTTACAGAGCACGAAGCAACTGCAACTGTCACCTGGAAAATAATATGTACTTTGAAAGCTTTTTATACTTGACTAACACAGCAACAAGGCAAGTTCAGACTAATTTCAGTATTTGCAAATCCAGAACATTTCAAGTTACTGGTATTCTGCGCGATTAAACTCTAAAATACATCTGAACTTTTACATAGCCGTAAACTGCAAAACATTTGTTGGTGCCGTCTTTACTAGTTCATAAACTCGCCACCAGATGTCAGCCACTTTGCGCTACAGCTCGGATATAAAGTCAAAATTTTTGCTGTAATTCAGCTTTGACATGCCACGTAACCCGGCGCGTACATTAAAAAAATATGGCACGTTGGTACAACTTTGGGTACAACTTTACCTATTTTAGATAATTCTTAAAAGTTTATTTATTATAATTTTCAAAACCATTTAACGTGGCGTTTGCAACATCACATTTTGTAAAGACATTAGTCATGATAGTAATATTCGTTTCGCAATACTGTCAGTCCATTAAGATGAAACCTTATGTCTAAAGTTAAAAATAAACTCTGTCGGACAAAGTAAAAAAAGGACATCACACAGATGTGTAGCATAAGTAAACCACGTTTATACTTGTGAAGAATTTAATTAATACGTTTAGTGAAAAACACTCCATAAACATCACTAAAACGTGTTGCTTACCATACAAACCTTTTAAACAAAATAAAAATTGTTTAACATTTCATCTAACTACACTCTAATAGGAGCACAGGTATGTGGTCTGATAACAGCAAAATATAAATCTTTTGGAATGTAGGAGAACCTGGTGAGACGAGAAATGGTAAACAGTGCGATAGCTAAACCAGATATGCAATTAGGTATGTGCTTATTTTAAAGCTCCTACAAAAAATTTATATATATGTCTATCAGAGTTCTAGTCCGTACAGAAAAATTTAAGTACGACGATGTATGTTTATTAAGGGATTACTGATTGTTTGAAATATAACAATATTTTTTTCAATTACACATTTTTGAACATGCCAAGGACAATATACAAATATGTAAATAAATACAAATATGCATGAACAAATAATATAAATAAATAAAATGAACAATAAAAACATTGACCAGCATAAACTTGATAAAAATTGGTAATATTAAATCACCCACTAAGAATGGATTTTTCGAAATTCAATAATTAAGGGGTTGAAATGTGTGTTTAAAGAATCCCTGATATCTCTTTAACCGGGAAAGCTATTATAATTTTTTTAACTTCATAATATTGCCCAAAGAAATGCATATTCACGAATTTTTCGATTTTGCGAAATTCGAAAATTATGCGGGTGAAAAGTCGTAAAATGTGTATTTCATTAATCCATGATTTCTCCTAAACCATTTTAGATAGTTAGGGGGTTTTTTCTTTAAAATAATGCTAAAGTAAATATCTAAAAAGTATTTTTAGAATTTTTTGGAATTCATCCTTGAAAGCTGATAAAGAAATATGTGTTTTCAAATAATCAACTGTACCGCTTATTCCCGTTGTGATATAGAGATGGTTTTTTGATAAGAATGAAGCTTATGTAATTATCTACAAATCAGATTCAGGATTTTATGAAATTCGAAAATTAAGGATGTGAAAAGCAGTAAAATGTTACAGTCTCCCGAAAAAAGAGAATGATCACGGAGAAATAATTCAACAGTTGTTTCTTTTTGCGAACCTACTCATAAATAAAACCTGTTTGGACTGTAGCCTATACATACGAAAGAATTATCACGACATGCCTTTAAGTATTCACTCAGGTATTGTATAAAGTTTGTGGTATGGGAAGGGTGGGGTTACGGGTTCATATCCCGTGCAAGTCTTTGCGATGGGAATTACTATGACATCATACGAGCATATTGCGTGCGCTCTTTACGCTGAGCTAAGACGATTTATAGTTCACTGTTATTGAGTACGCTAGCTGTTAAATGCCATCATCTCATATTTTACCCAGAGTTACTGTTTACATTACATCATTTCGTGCGGGCAAAGCCGGCCAGCTAGTTTTTAATATATAACTTGGCAACATCCAACATTTTATTGTGCCACTGGGTTGTTACGTATGTATCGTACTATAATGGTATAGGTCATTCGGAATAATGTAAGCACTAAATATTTCACCTTTGAAAAAAAAAAAACACTATCAGTTACTGCATATAAGTCAATATTAACAATAGTTACATTATTATTTGTATGGTTGGTAGCGAATAATTGCATGTACTAGTTCCTTGTATTTTCCTCTCTGTATTTACTATACTTAAAATATTTATTTATAATCTTAAAATACCTACTGACTGTCTAATTTGACTTAATTAGCACCAACACAAAGTTATGCAAGTTGGGTCGCTAGCGCTTGCACCACAGATGTAGTTCAAAACTCCACCGACAGGTGGCATCAGAGTTAGGTTTTCGCCTCCTTGCTTGGAAGCGAGGTCGAGTCATTGAGTATGTTTATCCATTGTGTAATAAATATGCATTTCTGATAAACACATTCAAAAGTGTAAAACGTGACTGTTTTTTATTATAATTGCTAAATTATGTGTGAAGTCGTTCGTAATCTGTAAATTGTTACGTTTTACGATCACCAACGTGAGTATCTGGAAATAGAAACAGCATATTTTTCCTGTTTCATGCATTAAGAACGTACATTATTTCTTGTTTCTGTTAAGTGCGTCATCGTCGTTCATGGCAGTATGCTGAACAAAACTTGAATTCCTGAAATGCTTGTGTCGTGTGTGTTTTTAGTGTCAGCTTTGAACTAAAAATGAATATACTACGCACACATTTATGAGATTCGTAATGGCAAAAGTGTGTGTCGTATCAATTATAGAGTCGATGCAGAGAAACCAGAGTTATAAAACATTAACTCCCAGGTATACGTAACAAAGGTTACTATAGAGTATAGCATATATTCATCACCCGTGCATTTAATAAGTAGATATTATAGATAACATTTATCGAAGCAGTGTAATGTAAATGCACGTGGCAACGTTTTTGTTTACATAAAGTGGAAATATATAAACTGGTGGAAAATAGCAATTAATAAGGTCTTTTTTGAGTGCTCACTTTATCACGGACCACCTATACAAGTCTGTATGAGTTTATAAACTTGTCCAAGATGTACACTGGTTTGGGTGTCTAGTCATCACATGCAGTAGAGCAAGTTCTTGTCTTGAGGTTTCAAATAATTGACTATCGCGGGCCTCGTGATGTCGTGGATGAATAGCAAACACAAAACTGTCTGAATATTATAGTTTGACTCGGTAAAAAACAGTACAGTTTACACCCTTTTACACTACGTGTCGGGAAACCCTCCGGTGAATCACCATCCTGATTTATCCTCATAAATTCCTTTACACCACAATGTACAGAATAGTGCTTGTGGCCTGCCGTTGTAATCACGTTATACTGAACAGTAGCTCTACCACGTGATCCGCACATCCCACAGTTAGTAATTAGTAAAAGTAGAACCTACAGCATTAAATTAGCGTGTACCACACTTCGGCAATAAACTGGTCACCGACAATGCCATATGTAGCTCTGCAGTTATGGCTTTAGGCAAGTCTTATTACCTCGCCCGGACGCTACAACACCCAGGTTAGCACATCCTCTGCCCTCTGAGGAAACAACAAGAAGGCCCTGCCAAAATGGCTGTTGCCCCTGCCAGTACTCCCACACCGCATATGAATACTCTGTTGGCCGGGAACTCTTTTAAGTACCAGTTACATTTATGTTATACAAACCAACGAATAAAAATAACATGATACTGAAACTCAACTAATTTCCTTTGTCTGAGCAAGACGGTAAGTAATCCATTATACTAGATATTTGGGGGGGGGGGGGAACAACAACAACAACATAGTGGGGCTCACTGGTTAACATTGTCCCATAGGCATACTCAATACTTATCACTAGTGTGACAGCAAACTATTTAGTAGGCCTAAAGTTAATTAAATCAAGTATTTAAGTGAATGAAGGCAACATATGACCACAGCAAATTTTAACACAGTATATGTGGTCTGTTCATCGTTAAATAATCGCAGCCAAGTAAGCCAATCTCTACACTAGTATGACAGGGCTTTATTTCCCTCAGCTTATTTCTCTGTATCATTCCTGCACTGACTATACTGGCAATATTTAGTAGATTGGTTGCGGAGGTGCCTAAGCAGCTCGGAGGTATGGCAAAATTTTAGTAGGAAAATCCACTCTAATCCAATTAAATGTGCACCATCAATAACACACAAAAAGAAAAATTATTGAAAAATACTGCCCTAAATAGGGCTAGTAGGGAAAGACATTTTACAAACCCACAGTGAAATTTGAGAAATCTGGGCTTATCAAGGATACGCTCTTACTCGGATGCCAGCTATTTCGTGGGACATAACCTCTGTCTCGTATGGGGTTGTACACATCATCCGTACTGCAACTTGGCATGCTCCGGTTATTGGTTCAGATGATACTTAGATGGTTACTAAATCTAGAAATAATGTCAACTTACACCAAGAGGTACGACCTATAGTAGGTGCTGCCGCTTCGAGATCTTGCGGGCCAGACATAAACAAAGATATGACAAAGTACCACAGTTCACTATTCCTACGGTAAGACACATACACAAGCAAAACAAACAACATATCTTAGTGACTACCACATCAAAGATAACATCATCATGTACACTCCAATATTTTAAAAGGCTTCTAGTTGTATGAATTATGCGCTCCTTTCACACCTCAGTCATCTGTCAAGTACCACAACTCCCACGAATTTGTGCTCACCTCCCTCGAAATCACAAAAGGCCCATCAAAAAGCAGGAAAAGCTTCATTTCCTTGCTTTGGGGTGCACTGCATTCCCCAATCCCGCAAAAACATTCGTTACCAACCTGGAAACTGCTGGGTACAGCTCCCTGCTGTTTAGCCCTTTTGCCAGCCTCCGCCTGCAGCTTGGCTCTCACCATCTGCAGCTTCTCCTCCTTTGACAACACTGTTTCCCGAGGGATCTCCGGACTTCTAGCAAGGGAATCCCGTACTCCCACAACTGTGACGAACTCCAGGGGTGTGAAGCCGGTACTGCAGTGGATGTGCAAGTTCAGGAAATAATTTACCAGGAGTATCACCTCAGTCCAACTACCATGATTCTCATGGCAATAGGTCCTAAAGAGGTGACCTATCTCCCTTGAGAACGCTTTACTGGGTGTCTCTGGGGGTGTCGTATGAATGAATAGACAATATCTACAAGTGCCCATAGCAATTCTCATTTCCACAGATCCGCTGTAATTTGGGTGCCATGGTTACCTAGGATTTTCCGAGGCTTGCCATACTGAGAAAATTGATCCTTAACTAGACGGTTAATACACGCTGTAGCTGTCGCCTTCTTCAGCGGGCAGCATACAATGACTTTGGAGAATATATCAAGTACAGCAAAAAGATAGCTGACACCTCCCCTTGATGTGTTTAATCGCAACGAAGCAGAAGCAAGCGCTAGAGGGCAAGGTTTCCTCTGATTCTTTTTAAGGTCGCGGGTTCCTATTTATGCGGTTTTGAAACTTTAATTTTTAAATCCTGAAAGGGAGCAGATAAAGCAAAAACGTCACATAGAAATGTTGGAAATTGTTTTATGTAAATTATTTATTTATTTTTTTTTTCAAAACATAAGTTACTATAATTTTGGCTAGTTATAAATTTAATATAAATTTCTGAAAGTCAATAACTATCCAGAATTTTATGAACATATCCAACATTTCTATGTAATGGTTATGCAATATCTGCTCCCTTTCAGGAGTTTAAAAATAAAGTTTACTAAAATAGCATAAATATAGTTCCGTGGCCTTAACCGTGGGACTTGAATTCACAAAAATATAATTTTATTGCTTGAAAGTTTGTAGCAAAGTTCATCTCACATCTTTATCCGAGTTTCACATAAATCCAGTTAGTACATTTTCAAGCAAGGCTGTTTGAAAATACAGTTTTTAGCTATGTGGATGGCTTAGAACCAGTGTTTGTAATTAACATAATGTTTAAACAATGACATTTTGTCTTTGATCGAAGTGTGTGTGCTTTCCATACGTTAGCTCAATTGATTTGTGTCGAATAGTTTTGTAAAAAAATGTGTTTTTGAGTGTTTTTTTGAGTGCTCACTTTATCCCCGACCACCTATACAAGTATGTATGAGTTTATAATCTTGTCCAAGATGTACACTGGTTTGGGTATCTCGTCATCACATGTAGTAGAGCAAGTTCTCGTCTTGAGGTTTCAAATAATTGACTATTGTGGCTTTGTGATGTCGTGGATGAAAAAAAACGCAACACTGTCTTAATATTATATTTTGACGCTGTAACAAACAGTACAGTTTAAACCCTTTTACACCATGTGTCGTTAGTTAGTACAAAATAAGAAAATACAAATAGAGGAAGCCCTCTGGAGAAACAACGTCCTGATTTATCCTCAAAAATTCCTTTACACAGCAATCAAAAGAGTTCCCACCTCCTCTGGATGCCCTACATGCATTCATCTGACACCAGAGTACCATCACCTAGCCACGTGGTCTTTAGTACCTAGGGAATTCAAATAGGTGGCCAATCGTAACCTGTACATTTAAACAATTTCTTACTGAAATAGAATTAAATATCCCCGACATAACATGCAATACTATTGTTCTCCTTCTGCCAGGTACAGAGTAGTGCTCGTGGCCTGCAGTTGCAATGGCGTTATACTGAACAATAGGTGTCTAGTTGCACGTGGTAAGTCATTCGCAGTTGCAGCTAAAATGTCTGTTGATGGAAAAAACAAACTATATTTTGAAGTGTTCGTAATGAATATAGTGTATTTTAAAGTCTGCGAAGATGCAGCATTTCGTGTTTTGCTCAATATGTAGGTGTGACATAAACATCATTCAGGGAGGGAAATATATTACCTATCACTTGAAGTGAAAACACGTAGTACATGTTAAAAGTGGCGAAATAAGTAGAAAAATTAGTAAATTTTGTGTTAGTGAAAATTTGGGGAGTGAAATGATACGTGCAGAATGCTTGTTTACGTAGTTTTTGATCGAACATAACTTTCCAAGGAGTGTAGGAGGTCAAGCTGGGGCATTGTTCCGGATAATGTTTCCCAAGTCGGATGTTGCCAATAAGCATGGCTTGTGGAAGATCAAAATCTACAGCCATTATGCTGGAGATGGCTGCAGATGCAACATAAAAAAAAGTAAGTAACATTGTCCTTTTCTGTAGTTACTGATGGTAGCAATGATTCAGACACTATATTTTTTTTGTTAGGGGTGTACTTTATTCTGCTAAATTTATTTATTTCCAAATATCTAGTATAATGGATTGTCATACCACAGTTAACCTGTTAACTACTTACCATCTTGCTCTGACAAAGGAAATTAGTTGAGTTTCAGTATCGTGTTATTTCTATTCGTGACTATGAAAATTGATACTGAATTGTATGTTTTCATTGAAAGTAGCATTCATTTATTAACTAAAAAAGAATCTTAGTAAAGTGTGCTTAATAATGTGCCGCGTAAGTTTCACACACTTTTTAAAATTTTTGGGATTGTACTGATACGCCTTTTCAAAAGTAGGCACGTCTAATCAAATGTCTTTAGGGCGCGGTCTACCACAATTTTCATCACCATTTTTTTATTTTTATTTGTCCAGATATTTTTTTTATTCTTTTGGACACAAAATGTGACTAAATTTGGCTCTTGTGACATTTTTTTATCTCTCGTAGTTTTCGCGTAATGTCTTGTTAAAGTCTTATTTTGCATGTTTCCCTTTTAACGACTACACTAAAAGCAACTGATATTCCAAACTCAAAAAAATCACAGTATATAAAGACAGTGCAGGCTACAATGACATGCTCATAAAATTAAAGAATAAAAATTATTTTTATTTTTAAAAAAGTTATTGAATTTTTAAAATTTTTATTTTCAGTTTCAGCATTTTCTTGTAGAGTGTGTGCCAGTGTCTCACACTCACACCACCGACACAATTGTACAAGACAGACTGCTGTGAATTTAGGACAAGAAACAAGTTTCTCGTGCCAAGTCGCACAATTTCTTACTCCCACACCAAACAACCCATATGGTGACATAACATCTCACTCTGGGACTAGGTAAATAGTCTCTAGCAGTTACAGAAGTAAACTCATGAAACTGTCAATTAAAGCTACGTTTATTTAATCAGAAATTACACAGTATCATTAATTACAAAAGGCGATCCAAGTTACGGGTTATTATACACAATCAGTTTAACAAAGCAAAAATGCATACCACACTGAAAAGTTAAATGGGGCGTCAAACACCTCGCGGTGAAACTGCATCACATTACGGGAAACGGAATTAGTTACTTGAAAGTAGAAACAAACCATGAATGCTAAAGGATAAAGAGAAACTAAAAATCAAATCAAAGCTTACCTAAACAAATACTAGAAGACACGGGTGCCGCGTCGGCCACGAGTTGATCTGTAGAACCGTGCTGGACGAGGAGCTGAGGCAGAGTGCCCGGAGGCAAGCATCGACGGCACGGACTAGCCGGCCGGGAGGGGAAAGGGAGAGGGGTGGGAAGGCACGAAGACGGCAGAGGCCGCCCAAAGATAAACGAACTTATCACGTCGGTAGAGAAGAGGGGGACTAACGAGTTCATTGGCGGGGGTTCGTAGGTGCACAATTCAAGTTAATAGGATGTCTTCTCAGAAACCAATATGGTCAGGAATACATAATATCATCAAGTCCTGAGGAAACATAATGAGGGTGAGCTGGCCCAGCTCAAATGACACATTAAAAACTGAGAGCTTGCTTGTATTACCATGTAATTTGAATAGAGTGATAGGTACATATTTGTTCCGATATTACTCTGCATAATAAATACACTCGAAGGTAACAAATATAGTTCTGCCGATAACTTTCAGTACAATATATTGTTACAGGTTTGCAATATTACGTAAGGGAGATTTTCTAAGTTCTTTGGGATAGAGGTATTATAATTAGAAATAAGAGAGTTTAATTATGTTCTTGATTTACTAGCCCACAAAGCTTGCAAGAATACAAAAAAACAGCAATCAACTATAGCTTTCACAGCACTCTTATTCAGGGTTGGACTGGGTAGTTTCAAAGGTCGCGTGCAGACCTTGGATAACCAAAGGGTGCCTTCACCCAGCCCCTCTAATAAAGCGGGGGTCCTCCTGCGGGAAAATTTGGATTTATTAATGCAAGAGGTTGCTATTTTAGTAGTTTTCCAAGTACATGGTAAAATAGTTATATACTTTTGAGAATATAAGTACTGTAGTGGAAATGTTATGGTTTCCTAAGAATTTGGGAGGAGGGAGAATATATCCCGACGCTTTCTCCCTTGTCTAGGCCCCTGGTCACCTTCTCACCGTGGGTCGTCATTGCATACATAATTTTTAATTCCTTCTTATCTACTCGTAACAGGAATCAATTTCACTCACATAAAATAACAAGTAATACAGATGTGTAGAAGTGTTCGATAATGTTAATTATTCATGTAAACTAAAAGAACTTATTTTACGGTTTTGACTTCCTCCACATAACTAAAAAAAAGCATATTTAAATTTTAAAGCTTGTTTTTGGAATTTATGGGGTAGTAAAGCTCTGTTTCTCTGGACTTACTGACACATACACACACAGATATATACGTAGACTTGCCTTTAGATGTAGTTTAAAAAAAAAAACGTTTTTTTAGGAAACATCACCGTACTCAAATTAATTTTACAGTTAAGATGAACAGCTCCTTTAATACCAAATTTTGGCAAATAAAGACTCAAACATTATTACAAATTTTATGTTTCAGCATATCACTTTACTTTTCTGGAACCCACCGTGATCTATTGTATGCGTATGCTACACTATTAAAAAAACGCAGAAATCAGACAAATGCGTAACCTTTTGAACAACCTTATGAACATTACAATAAGAAACCCCCATAATTTTTTCAATACATTAAGTATTTTTGTAACTTGCTTCGATAATTTCACACAAAGCTAAACAACTTTGTGAAGGCATATATTTTAGGCTTAATAATATATATATTATTTATACATCACCACAAGAAGTTTATATGGTTTTTACATTAATTTTTTTTTTCAAGCAGGCACTGATTGATTTTACTACTATGCTAAACAGCTTTGTATGAAGATGAAATTTAGTCAAATCCAAAATAATTTGATGATCACATAACAAAGTAACATGGTTTCTACAATGCATTACAGTTTCCAGTAACATATTTCTATTTAAATTATAATACATTACAATTTCCATGAATTTCATTTGAAACTTTTACACGTGACCTAATTGTAATTAATATTTTAAAAACACAGAATACAAAGAAACTTCAAAATAAGTTAAATGCACACACAGTTAAAATTGTTTCCATTATTCTACATTACATATTTATTTAACATTATATAATATGATTGATTGCACACTTAGTAAACAACTTGGTAAAACCACACAATTTAAAGGAATTTTTTAAGCTGCACATTAAAACTTACATGATTTTTAAAATACATTATTGTTTCTTTGGACTCAATTGACCTTAGCTGAACAACGTTGCATTAAGACTTATCTAATCTATCGTCTTGAGCCTTTCTGTGCAAACCAGTTCTACGTAAATTCCTCACATAGCCTACATCATATATATCCGAAACCTTTTAAACTTTACTTAGCGAACTTAGCAAACCATACTTTTATTTGATGAAAGTAAGTAGTACTTACTTTGAAAACAAAGCAAGAAATGGCCTTATGATTCAAGTATCAGTCACATACATTAAAGAGACCGCCTACATGCGAGAAAATCGTGCTGAAGCGTGTCGGAAGAATATGTTTTATAACAAAACTAGCAAACGTGAGTTCACACCATTTATCTATGAAAACATTTCTCACGAGACTCCTTAAGTACTTTCTAGACAACACGTCTGTTTGAAACACCTTTTTTAGAACGATTTGAAATTCCTTAAAACTGTGTGCTATGAGGTGAGTCCCTTAATGCCACTTAAAAGGCTAAGAGGTGTTTCATTTCTTCACTTTCTTCACACAGCTTGTCGATTACCTTTTCGTTGTCTATCCCTATCATCTTGTCTTTCTTACACTGCATCATGACAAATGCTTCCACATTCTCATTTGTTAGATTGCTGCGTACCTTTGTTTGAATAAGTTTTAGCTTAGAAAATATTCACTTACAACTTACTTGTGTCAAAGGTATAGTGAGCAAATAGTCATAAACTTTTTAACATGTTAGTTGTACAAGACTAACATGTCAGGCCAGGAGAACCGGCCTATCTTGCCCAATTTGCCAACACTCGTTACATTTTCAAAGTAGACTATTGATGTATGAAGCTGGTGAAACTAACACATGTCGAAAACTGTCACAAGATGATTTACTAAAAAATTCCTTCACAGTTTACAAAAGGGAGTAAATGAAGTACTGTTCTGCCACGGCGTAGCTCGGTTCACGAGACTAAATAGAACTCGTAGACATCGTCGTTAACGAGTTAAGTTCAAAAAAGGAACACTGTAAATTTACACGTGGCAAATACATACGAAGAAGGAGGTCGTAGCCTCCGGTACCCAAACGGCCTACAGACGCGAGTGGAAGATAATTTAAAAGATTATTATATGCAGTCCGAAATAAAGTAAAAGAAAAATAAGGTCCGGGTGCTACTCGCGTCTGTTAAATTGCCACTCAACCATTACTTCATCGTTATTGGAGGGCCGAAGCCCCTTCCATGTCCGTCCTTCTCGGAGTCGCGACTTTTTATTCCCCAATTTAGAGTGGTGAGAGGGTAAGCCTTGGACGCAGGGAAATCCCCGAAGGCAGAGACTTCTGGCGGTGGGCTCCCAAAGCTCCAAATGATGAAATTCGGGAATGCCCCACGCCGTTGGCCACAGCCTCCGCACCCCCCTCCCTCCTGCCCCCACACAATAGAGAGCCTAGAAAAATTCAAACTGCACAGTACCTCGGGACAGTGACACGTGCAAGGCTAACCTTGAAAGTTCACAGTGCCCTTGGCTGATGCAACCTGAACCCTCCAAACTTCATTCGCCACCCCCTGTCCACGATTCCAAAAGAGAGCCTATCAAAATACAAAGCAACCCCGCACCGCTTTATGAAACTAAAATCGGATAAATTACATAACACTCTTTCAACACAACAAAGCTATCAAATTTTGAAAAATGCTGCGGAATTTAATACTGTCTTTACGATTTATTTAAGTTTCTAAACCAAGCCACATACCATAATAAGGAAATAATACACCTCTCTCAATGCCACAACTTAACTTTTCAGCAAAGTCCATTGTATGTTTCTAGAGTTGTTTCACACAAATCCTGTTAGTACTTTTGAGTATGTAACAGGTTTAAGAAGCTGTTTTTAGCCATTTTGAGGGGCTCCGAAATGATTTTTTTTTTTTTTTAAATTAACGTGATGTTCTGAAACTACCCTTCAGTCATTGTTTTAAGTTTATTTTCTTTTCGTACATTCGCACAAAGGGTCCGTATAGTTTCGTAAAAAAGTATTTACGAACATGCTGCAACACATTTTAAGCGCGTCTTAGGCGAGGCCCTTAACAAAAGATTGTAACTCTTCAGTTAACTTGCCTTTGTCAATATAGGGAATCAAATCACATATTTTGCGTAAAGCATTTGGAAGTAAACCTTGTGTAAGTACACATCAAACTGTATCAAGCTTGAATTCTCATTAAACTTTAATTGTACAGGAGGGAATGCCGTAGATTCACTCATGTTATTACAGACATATCTAAGAAAAGCATTATGCACTACTTTACTATAACAATATATAGAAGTATGCCCTTTTTAATTATATTTGAAATAGTTCCATTGCAATGACGGACAGTTATGAGGCTGGTGTTTCAGAAAACAATAAACACATTGCTTCCCTTTTTGGCCTTGACTTGACTTTGAGGTTAGTTGACGTTCACGTCTGTTCCTGGATTGACACTTACTTTTGACTATTCAGGATACCCTCACTTGTATTTACAGAGGAAGATGGATGCTCAAAATTTGACAGTGTATTCGAACAGCCTACGGCCAAAACGTCTTTAGGACATTGCTGATTGCAGGAAACAATTTTATTTGCAGACTGGGTTGCACTTTCCATATTAAGCACTAATTCACAAGCCTTCTCAAAAGTTAAGTCACTATCGTCCAACAACAAACGTTTAACCATACATTTGTCACACCATCCCACTACCAGCTGGTCACGCAAGGCTCTACTGAGAAATGTGCCAAAGTGACATTTGATTGAGAGTTGCTTTAAATCAGATATATAATATCTGAAAGTGACTTGCCATCACATTGATATTGGGAATGTAATTTGAATGTGTCTGCTATTTTCCGTGTTGTAGGGGCAAAACGTGACACTAAATACTTTCTACATTCGTGGAACATGCAGTCTATTACTGTTCTTGGCACAACTTTATTTTTAAAGACATTTGGGACTGGGACCTAACAATATAGTATAATCGTCCAATTTACCTTCCATTGATTGTATCGCGTTGACACTAAAATATGACTCCAGACGATCCAAGAAGTTGGCAATAGGTTCTTCAGAAGGGTTAAACGGGGCAAAACTGTGGAAGTTTACCTTGGCCACAACGTAACAAGTATGAGACGATACATAGCTGGATGTATGTAGATAGCAGCATGATTTAAGGGCGCAGTCTACTGCAATTTTTATCACCATTTTTTATTTGTACCAGATTTTTTTTTCTTATTTCTTATTTTAGACACAAAATGTGTCTAAATTTGGCTCTTATGAAATTTTGTTAGTCATATTTTGCGTGTTTCTGTTTTAAGGACTACACTAAAACCAACTGATATACCTACCAAACTAAAAAAAATCACAGTGGATAAAGACATTGCAGGCTACAATGTCATGCTCGTAAAAATAAAGAATAAAATTTATTGTATTTTTAAAAAATGCTGAAACTGAGAATAAAAATTTAAAAAATTCAATATCCATATATAGAAACACGTGAAAGACCCACAAGAGTATTTATGAACGATTCACAGCATGACTTATGAAAGACTTACGTCACTCCGTTTCGAGGCAAAGATTTTCAGTATCCAAGGAAGAATTTTCTTTTATTATTTTATCTAACCGTTTTGACATGTAAGAAATAAACATTTCTGCAGCTTTAATCACTTGGCTGAACTGATGCCTGGCATCCTTTAATGCCTTTTGTGCAGACAATACGAGTCTCCATGCCTGTACATAGTCCAGTTTTTTTGTTTGGAGTTAATCTGAAATAGGAGTTGTGATTTTGAATATCAGGCCAAACATCATAGCTACTAGTATGCTTTCAAAGTCGAGAGAAATTTCTGCAAAAGTCTTTTGGCATCATTGCTCACCTTTGGGTTGAATGGATCCTTGGAAGTTTCCAATCATAAAAAGTATTTTAACTAGTTCTGTATGGGTGTATGGTTGAAACGTTTTATCCAACTCTTCGCTGCTGAACCAGTAATGATAGCAACCAAAAATTTTGGTTGTTGCATCGCTTTTTGACCTCCATCTAGTAGCTCCAATAGCTGCCATAACGTCCTTGGATTCTGCTCTAGGTACACATTTAATCTCTTGTGCAAGTCCTTGAGAAATATGCGAGTCTGCTGAAGAAGTCCAGAAAATGAAATCGTTGTTGGTAGACTCTGAGTAGTGCCTGACATCACCAGGTTCAGAACATGAGCATAGCACCAGTTATGAAGATGAGTTGGTACTAAATCCCTGAGCTTGGAAGGAACACCACTATGCTCGCCTCTCATGTTTGAAGCGCTATCAAATGCATTCGCTATGCAGTTACGTATTGAAAGTCCTGAACAATTCGTAATTGGTAGGAATGTGTTACACATTGATTCTCCTGTAGTAGAATGGGTCCACATATTTCAACCCTACGACTTTCTCTGCATCTGTTTTCTCCAAAAGATAGTTAGTACTATCACACTGGTCATATTTAAACACATCCATTGTTGGGTCCATCAACACAGAAACATTTTTCAATTCCCTTACTTTATTTGGAAGTTCATCCAGAATCATAAGCTTGATTATACTTATAATTTTTGTTGCAGTTGTCTTGCTAAGAAATGTGATATAATTTCATCTTTCTATCCTCATTTTTTGTTCTTTCTTCCAGTGTTGATTTTTCATATTCTCCTACTGTTTGGCTTAAATGTCTATAGCGGTCAAAACTTTGGCAAAATGCAGAGGCGCCATCAGTGAAAGCAAGGCATGTACTACAATACAGTTTTTTGTTATCTTCATTACAACTTAACCAATTCTGCTTGAAAATTTGACTATTACTGTTTTTAATGTGAAAAGTTCTATTGTCAAATTGCAGAGGCACAAGGAGCTATGCATTCTTCGTTGCACTGGTTGTACTGGATTAAATGGAAAAAAGGGTTAATAAACAAATAATAAACATAGTTTTGAACGTATCTCCTGTTTTAAAAAATCACCAACATTTCCTCAAATATCTATTTACGTCACATGGACACGGTTCTTGGAGTGAGTGAGAGATTTTGGTCAGCGCTTAACATCGAGGTCTTTAGCGCTGGTGAGGGGTGACATGGTGTGAGTATGGAACAGCGCCAGAATGAATGGGCGTGGGAAACTGGGGATCCCCGAGAAAACCCGCCAACCAGCAGCATCGTCCGGCACGATTCCCACACGTGAAAATCCGGGGACCGACCCCACCGGGAATCGAACCCGGATTGCCTTGGTGGGAGGCGAGAGGTGCGATTCTTGGAGTGGGATCAATATCGCAAGTAATGAGGTAGACTACGTGGCTCTTGAAGCATTATTAATACAACTTAAATTTTCTTTAAAATACCTCTAAATCCTATCAAAAAGGCTCAAAATTTCAGTGAAGAGTTACATCTTTTTCTAAATTTTTTTAAAAACTAAAATTTTTTATCTGCCTCCAAACAACATTAATAAGCAGTTGAGATGTTAAAAAATGTAGGCCTCGCTGGGTATAGTAAAGTTACATTAAAAAATTCAGGAAACAGTACGTAACAAAATAAATTATATACGTGTTCTACATGCAAATTAATTCCTGTCAACAATATAAATAATACATTCACTTGTGGCGTACGTGCTGTAAGTTCATTTAAGCTAAACCTGTCGCAAATGTTAGTTATGTTATTAATAAGTATTGTAATAAATAAAAAATGTCACTTCTTAATAACAAAATTACAATATTGAAACACAGTTCTAACTGAATAACTTAGGTGTTGACTAATTTTTAGTTTTACTGTCCACTAGAGTAGGCCTACATCAGTTCAGTAGCCTCTGAGCTGTGATTGACAAGCAATGAAGGTATGTTACATACATTGTGTACTAAATTAATAATTTAAAATTTGTTTAAAACATTGAATAAAGGTGACAAAATTTTTTCAGTTCATAAAAGATATAACCATTCAATTTTATATTTTAATATTTTTGTCTTGAACGACAGTTTAATAATTTAATAATCTCAAGTCGTCCATTGTTGGAGATGACGTACAAATACGTAGATACAGACAATTATCACGAAATTAATTTTGCAACAAATTGTTTATATGACTTGTTGCAGGCCGGACTCGTACCTGTCGTACTCGCCAAGCATTCGATAAACACAAGATGAACCCTTAGAAAATGGGTAACTCCTTGGCTCACAAAAGCGAACGTAGTCCTCTTCTTCTCGTTACTTCGTAGCCTTACTCACCTTTTACTAATTTTCTTGTGATTAATTTAGGTTGTGAAATTCAGATTCAGATAAGGTTTAATTTGGAGGTTATGAAACAAGGCTATGGTTTTAACCAAAAACTATGCGTCACTATGAAAGAAATTAAAATAGTTTGACACGTATTCTTGATTTAATTTTAGAAAATTTGGAACAAAGTTTCACGAGTCCTTCACAGCATTGCAATACACAAAATCATATGCTTCAGGTACTCAGGAACACGCAAATTAAATAATAGGCCGAAAAAACATCTCAAAGAAAACTGAAGAAAAATAATTTAGTACTGATTAAGTCCACACGAAGATCATAAATCTTAATAAGCAAAAGAAGAATACTGGGTGGTGAAAACCATAATCAGACATCCTAATGGCCACACAAACAGGTGGACGAAAGAATTTAATAATGTTCAAACAAGTCTGAAATAGGTTTCAAAAAAAAAGACCGCTGGCGTTACCTGTGCATGTTAAATTGACACTCCCGTTCACTTCATTTCTGTGCTACTACTCTACAATTTTTTCTTCATACTTTTGTTTTGGATACGATGACTATGTGAACATGAAATGGACAGGAACTGCTGATTTTCGCAAAAACAGTTGTCCTACTTTGTTTCAGTGCCTTATTTGCACATATGCGGCTCTGCTTCACAGTCAATGATTTATTGTTTAAACTCTTCACGAGTCGTGTGTTTCTACCCGCAAAATTATAGACATGTGGTGTTGCAGTAACTTGCTGTGATTGGCTCAGTGAAATGAGAGTAATCTTGTCATAAAAGCACGCTGTCCAGTAACCACGAAGCAGAACTGCAGGTGTTCGCGTATGGCACTGAAACAAACTGGTGCAAAACTGTTTTCACAAAAATCAGCAGTCCTTGGACATGAGTTATGTGACAGCTAAGTGCACACAATATTTGTGTCGAATAACCTTGTGGTAGCTCTCAACTATGTATTTACAGAATGTATTATGTTCTCTTCTTACTTCTCAAGTTTGCTGTTCGAATGACGCTACAGCTGTGTCACGTACAAATCAATAACAAAGCTAGCTCTTGCCTCTCAGTCAGTCGGGGCTTGCATGCGCAGTTTGCTGTGCTAGACAGAAACTGTCTATACAACGAAGCGCATAGGGACTATTATCACTTTCTTGTTTCCTCCTGTAATTGTCAAATTGAATTTTCTCTCTGCCTACCAGTAGCGGCAGTTAATTAATTTTACCATTGTCTTCGTCATTTTTTTTGTTCTTTACCATTAAAATGAGTGTTGACTTGAACAGAGGGCGCAAAAATTTGTCTACTTGAGGGTGCACTGGCTCGAGGGCCGATAAGCCGGCTGGTCAGTCAAGAGCCTGCTCTTATTATGCACACAATTACTACTGCAACACAGAAACATTAATTAACTTTGACAATTAAAGAACAAAAAATGTTACTATTAATTAATTAAAGACTACAAATCACAATATAATTTCATTCATATATCCTATTAACAGTCGTTTAAATTATGAGAATGTCCAACCGTAACAGTCTGAAGTGATGATGGCTCACCGTATGCAGCGCAGCACCTCGAATACACCACTGTCTTCACTCTTAAGGTCTTCGGTTCGGCTCCCATCGCACACCTCCTTTGTGTCTGTCGAGCCGTCGCCCAATACTGCTCCGAAGGTATGTGCCTGAAGCTTCACAGTGGACTCTGACGTAATCAAGATTTCTTCACTAGTCTCTCTCCACAAGCTTAAACCTTCTTCTAGCAGGACAAATAGCGAATTCTCCTAAATTGCCAGTGACTGCTCTCGCCGATACAACACCTCCAGTGTTGTTCTCCATATCTCATCACCTTTCTGTAACATGTCAACACCTTCTTCACGGCTGCCGTTGATACAACACCCTAAGTGTTGTTGGTCCCCTATGCAGCCTCAACGCCGACCACTGCCATCATGATGCCGCCCCCAAGGTTCTCTTCATCAGCTCCGCCGCACCTACACAATACCCCCAGAGTTGTCTGTCCCTTCTGCATCCTGCTGGTGTTACCCAGTCTCGACGCATGCCTCCGCCTCCGTGACTCCACCTCCAAGGGCGCTGCTTTATGTTGTCTCTGCTGCTGACACAACACCTCAAATGTTTGTCTTCTCGTTGGCCTGTCACTTCTCACGACATTTGTCATCGCCCCAGTGGTGCAGACACTGACCCACACCACACTCAGGTAACAGAACTCATTTAAGACTCTTCTATTTTGCAGTTTGGAGGCTTTTATATGGCCTGTTTTGTGACCTCAATCGGCAGTGCAACATGAAGACCAGAGGACTGGAAATAGATATTACCTCACTCATACCTGCTGAAAGTCACGTAGGTAATTGTCATCTGGGGCTCCAGATGACGTGTCTCGGGCATTTCGCAGCACCTCGGGGAAACCCGATGACTGGTTGAATCACCTAGCATGATGTGACATGCCTCCTGCCAGGCCAACATGTAACAGTATTATTTTAATGTTATACTCAACTATAGTTATTTGCCTATAAGTATGTGGGTTTTATTATTTCTTTACTAGGCATTTACCCATTAAGTCAGATTATATAAAATGATAGCTTTGAAATAAATGTTTTTGAACCAAATAGAAAAATGAAATGTTTAAAATATTCTACTAATTTAAAAGAAAGCATGCTACTGAACAAGTGAACAATTTTAACATAAATGTTCATAGTGGTTTTTAAAGTAAATTTTATGGTATTTAACCGTAGTTTGATGTGTTACTTCGTATTATGTTAATGCAAATGGCTCTGTTGTTGACATGCTCCACTAAACCCAACTAGCATTTGTCTAACTAATCGTGCTGTTACAATGTTGATTTTTGAATGGCTTTGTGTAGTTATGAATAGGGTTTAAGTGATAAAAAGTGTTAAACATTGAGCGTTAAGTCGACTAGCCTTCAGCAAAGGCGACATTCTCGAAAAGTTGGAATAGAAAATAAATTGAAATTATAAACATACTCCATTAATATTACCAAGTTTAAGGACAATTACGTATTACTTCTTGTTAACTTTGTGGATAGCCAATCCACACAATGTTTATTGTGAAAGGATAGAATGAGATTGTTTTATGAACAAATCAAATGTTAGCAAAATTAACTTAATTTGACATGGATTGTTTGTCATCCAAAGTCATGGATCCCATCACCAATGTGCAGTGCCCTGTATGTAACCCAGAATGTATTATAAATAGAGATGACGGTTTATCACGGGAAAACTTGACTATTTGCTGGGTTTCAGCGCACGTTCAGCTTACCAGAAGATTATTGACTTTTGCTTGTACGTGGAGCTGTTACCATATTTGACTGAGACAATAAGAATTCTGATATTGTAATATTTGATGCCTGTTATTGGTCGGCAGGCAGCTACGTTGTTTCAGATTATATATATATATATGTGTGTGTGTGTGTGTGTGTGTGTGTGTGTGTGTGTGTGTGTATATATTATTTTACCAAATCATTAATGTCAGATAAAATTACAGCATTTACAAGGGTATGTTGGCACAAAACATTTTAAGCATACTTCATTTTCTTTAATTGTAAATGAAAAAGAAGAAAACAATTACGGTGCAGCCAAAATCTACAAAAAGGAAGCATAACACATAATATTATTTTCTAGCTCACCATCTGCATAAAAGATTAATGAAATGTTCAAATTACAATGTTTTATGAAGTTCATTTATTGCCACCACATCACTGATTATTGATACGTGCATTTGAATTATTTGAAATATAGAATACAATGGAATATTGCACATGTTATTTAAATAATTTTGCAGTAATTTGAAGGATTTATAGCCAAGCATATGAATTGTGCACAGTATTCTCTATATAGCTGATGTGTTAAGTACAACAATGTATTCGTTATTGAATCGGGCACAAAAAATGATATAGTATTTAATATTTTCTGAGTATTACATATTTTCCTAAAAACAGTCTTTGCTAATTTTTTTGTAATAACTGAATTTCATTTTTAATGTTATAGCAATTTTATTAGTTCATGGTTGTGTTTACGTTTTTGTAATACTTTGGTTTTAAGCCAAGAGTATGGTATATGTTTTAATAATTTTAATGAACATATTAACTTTATTTATTAGATAGTGTACGTAAATGGTTTTAATGCCAAGATTGGTTAGCCCATGCTAGTAATTAATATTTTTTAAAATATTAAGATGTTCATGGAGAAATATTGTTCTTAGGCCTGTCAACAAGGAGCTTGATAAGCCCCCCCCCCCCCCTCCTTCATGCTAGTCTCTCGTTAAGAAGAGATTTGCAATTTTTTAAGTTTTGAGATTGTTAAAAAATGTGTTTTTATTTAAATTTGAGAAAGAATTAACTGTAGCGGCACAATAATCGTGTTTAGGTGTAAATGAAAACTCTTGTGTGTAACGTCCTTGAGAAGATGACGCTGCTACAAACAGGTCCACGAGACTATAGAAAACGACGGAATAAAATTTCGTCAAGTTTTCTACGAATTTCCTATCTGAGTGATAGGTTATTTACAAAATGTGTCAGCCTTTTTTCCTCTTCTTCTTCTTCTTCTTCTTGCCTAGTGAACTAATGTAAAATTTTTGTTCACTAACAACTTGAGATATGCAAATGATTTTCTTTTCAATACCCTGAACTTGTATTATATACTCACATACCCGAATAAGTGTATTACAGAGATCCCATTTACTAACTTCTATATCAGGCCTAGCCAGTACAATTTAAATTCGTGTGGCTAAGTTTGTTCCACGAACAATGCTACCTACATCTTCTGACTACCCCTACACTTTCTACATTATTAAAAACCACTTTAAGACGTCAAAAGCCTCCGCATTATTTTGAGTGGTAATTAGTTAGCGTATTTTTGAAAATTCTGACCATTAATTTACTGCACATGTGCATTATTGATTGTGCACGGCTTCGTGTTTTAACTTTGCTAATTTATTCACGAATGTTATTTGCAAGGAAATGTCAAAGTTACATGCTAGCAAGCAAATGTAGCAAATATAATGACAATAATTAACTTCGCACCCCACCACAATGTTGGAGATTACGTATAAATTCATGCTAGCGAGGTGTACTGGCAATGAACACTTGAGGACTGAGAGAGAAGTTGAAGATTCTGTAGGAAGCGCTGTGGCTTTCCTGTTGTAGGCCTGTTAACCCTCGTCAAACCATTTGTACATGATAGCTTGCCTGCTGATCGAGACACTGGACGTATAGTGCAATAACAGCACGAGTGAATCTGCCTTGTTGGCCAGTCGCTTGCTGCTAAGATGATCTACTGTAAGGGGTAAAGATCTCTCTTAATTAAGCCCTTAAATTGAGAAGGGGGGAGGTCTGGAAATATTAAGGGTGATTTTGGGATATGTGCCTTTCGAAGAGGTTTTTGTTTTGGATCTTATTGAAAGAGAGTATGTTGTTTCGAGTTAACTGAGGGGGACCTACTCCTTGGTTTCGTCACACATCTGGCGAAAGTGAGCACACGAGAAGAGAGGCTGTAAGGAGGTATGCCATGATGATGTAGCCTAAGGTACGTCGAGGTAGCTTCTCTTACGAACAGTAGGAAGATTAGGAATTTTTCTGACATTTTGCAGATGGACAAGTCAAGTTGAGAGTGAAGCTTAGGGTTAAATATCTGAAAAGCATGCCATGAGAGGAATTTCGGTCGAATTATAGAATAGGAACATATTTCCATTTAACCTGTATCGTTTATGTGATGTCAGAGTTTATCAATGTGAATAAATGCTTGTGTGACAATGTGTTGTGAACACAGGGTTGTGCAGTATATAAAAAACTGCCTGTCATATTTTGTGAGAGATAATGATTTCTTTTAGGGGTCACGAAAAATATGTAAAACTGTGCCACTCTGGTCGGTAGAGGGCAACACTTAGAGTGGGCATAGATGTGAGTAGTTTGTTTCCAAGGTTGAGTTTTGCTGTCGAGTCAGGGGCACTGTGGTGATGGCAGCACTGTCGCTTGTCTCGAAAAAAAGAAGTGGCTTGACCTGATTCTTTATCTGAACCAATGTGATGTGAAAATTGGAGAGAAAAAATCACAGTAGAGATTAGGCACAAAGAGCACTCTGTTAGTGAAAGAAAGGACAACATGAGAATTTAGAAGTCATGCGGCTAAGTAAAGTAGAAAGAAGTGACGAAAAATGGTTTAAAGAGCTCATTAAACTGTTGTCGATAGAGGAATATATCAGGCCTTCGAATTTATAGTTAAATTATGTACGGTAGCAGATTTAAAACAGGAGCCGGAAAAACTGTTATTGAGTCGTATGCGCAGGTATTTGTTGAGGTATTGTTGGAGGAAGAAAATAGTATCTTGGACATATTTGCTACCGGTGTTTTGGGTAGAGTTTGTACTGTGTGTGTCAAAAGAAGCAGTATTTGTAAATATGTGTACAGCAACACATTGAACCACTTACCAAGTATGTAAAGTCTATCTTAGATTATAGTCGGACATTAGGCTAACATTTATAGGAGGTAGATCTAGTAGGGTAGATATTGGAAAATATGGCTCCGAGAAAGACTGCCTTTGCTTCGATAAAATGTTGAAACAGTATTATAAAAATGTACTGAACACTTTATAAGATTTATTTGCATACCAAGTAATGCTGTGCCAAAGGAACATTATTTTCATCAAAATATATTTTGAAAAAATTTTTAGATAGACCTATTAGACCTGTTTCATGCCGTCATTAGCCAAGTTCAAACTGTAACAATTTGAGTACTAACCTATTTGTAGATAATTGTACTATAATAAAAGAAATTATTTAACTTCATTTATGTACAGCATTACGTTTTAACAAAATGACCTCTTGTGGTAACGTGCAAAACGGTTTAAATTACTTTGCATGAATGGTATCATACCTAGATATTATTTAAAGCTGATGACAGTCAATACATTCTTTTCACAATCTCTCTCTCTTTTTATTATTATTTTTATTATTATTGTTGTTAATAATAATAATAATAATAATAATATTATTATTATTATTATTATTATTATTATTATTATTATTATTATTATTATTATTATTATTATTATTATTATTATTATTATTAGAGAACCTGCTACACAATACGACCAATCACTGTGCTTAAACAGCAAATTTGTAAATTGTACGTGTTCATAATACCCCGTCTATATGAGTGCAGCAGTTTTAATGAATATTCAGTTAGTATGATACCCTTGTAATTCCATTCTGAAAATTTGCAGGATGTTTCGGAAAACGTGTAACTTTGTAATAATGTAGATTTTAAAAAAATATATTTTTGTTAAGATTTTCAAAAATCAAAGCTTTATTAAAGCATAATTTATTTTCATACGTGTTGCAGTGTTCGTCATACTAATTACCACTCACCAAGGAATAAATTAAAATTTTTGAAAATTTTTACAATGGAAAAAAAAACATAAAATTTCAGATTTTTGGTTAACATTGTAAACTTATTTTCACACACGTGTATTCAGATGAAGTGTAATTAATTAATTAAGATGTTTTTACGTGCCGTCGCACAGCACAAAGCCTTGGTGTAGGAACAAGGGTGAAAGAGGGGAAGGAGTTTTTTAATCTTAATGGTTGATTTGATACAGAATGACCCTATTGTATTGCTATTAATATCAGTGTGCACAGGCAGTAATAATTGTTACAATATATGCAATGTAATTTTCTTGTTGCAGGGACTTGGCAGTTTTGCTACACAGCACAATTCTAAAGTCGGAACTCCAGGAAGCAAAGATGTTGACTACATTGAATTTGTGAAGTGTGAATGTGTAACAGAAGACAGCAACATTGAAGAAAGCAGTGTACCAGCAGGTGACGTGTTGTGTAAGGTCAGTGACAAGTGTTCAGAAGACTACATGTGTTTGCTACAGAGTGAGGCTACATGCTCGTCTGGTAGGTATCACAGTGATGACAAGTCTATTACAAGACTGGATCACGTTGTTCCCTCGACAGTGCAGCAGTGCAGTAACAAGTACACTTACGAACACTGTGGAGAGTCTTTTGAGAAGAAAACTAACCTCACAAAGCACACCACATCTCCTGGTCAGAAACAGACTGCTGTTGGAATAAACTGTGGCGGTAAATCACTGAATGATGATTGTATGGTTTCAAAGTGTAATACGAAACATAAGAGTTTCAGTTGTGAAGTTTGTGGTAAATCATTTAATAAGAAGAATTCTTTTTCAAAACACGCCATTGTTCATACAGATGAGCGTCCATATAGCTGTGATGAGTGTGGGATGTCATTCAAGCGTAAAAGTAGTCTAAATAAGCATAAAAGGTGTCATACTGGTGAGCGACCATATAGCTGTGATCAATGTTCGAAATCGTATACTAGAATGGAACATCTTGCTGAACATAAAATGAGTCATACAGGGCAGTATTCCTATAACTGTAAATTTTGCGGGAAATCATATAGTTGTAATATTGAGTACGTTGTTCATCTCAGATCACACACAGGGGAGTGCCCTTACGCATGTGAGGTATGTGGTGCATCTTTTACGTCTAGAGGAATGCTGACGTGTCATAGTAAAACCCATAGAAAAGATACAAAGACACGTTCATTCACATGTGAATTGTGTGGCAAAGCATTCTCTGGGAAATATCCTCTTCTTTTGCACATCAGAAGACATACAGGGGAGCTTCCTTATTTGTGTGAAGTTTGTGGTGTTTCTTATGCAGCTATTGAAATCCTTAGAAATCATATTTTAACTCATGCAGATGAACGTCCGCACCGCTGTGATGTGTGCGGTAAAGCTTTTCACCTGAAAGGTTCTCTAAATGTACACAGTGTGACTCACCTGACTCTGCGTCCCTTTAACTGTGATGTGTGTGGAAAGTCATTTAGAAGCAAATCATGTCTGAGAATTCACTCTAAAATACATACACGAGAGATCTTGTACAGTTGCGATGTATGTAAAAAATCTTTCAGTAACAAAGCATATCTTGTTGACCACTGTAGACTTCATACAGGGGAGCAACCCTACAACTGCAGTGTGTGTAATAAATCATTTACCTCCAGAGTTAGTCTAATAACTCATAGTGTGACTCATACAGGAGAACGTCCATTTAATTGTGATATGTGTAAAAAGTCGTTTGGTACAAAGCGAACACTTTTAAGGCATATTACTGGACATAAAAAGAAGGAATCGTTCTTGTGAACTGTGTGTCCAAAACACAATGTTGTGCAACAGACCTATGTATGTGTACACTGTTAATATTAAATTTCTTCCTTGACTTTGTAATAAAATTATCAAAAGAAATATCAAACATTGTAGGAATATTTTAATTGTAACATTGTAGTAGTTTGTGGCTAATAGTTGTACTGAATATGTTTGATGGGAACTTGACAATAGATTACTTCAGTTAGCCAATCACTGAGTACTGTACCTAGTATTAATAGACACACATATGTATGTATAAATACACGCACGCACAGTATGTTTATATGCGTGTGTATATATTGTGACGGGGCTGTCTCCCTGCTTGTTTGTTGTTGCTTACAGCTGCTGCTGTTTAAAAACTCGAAGCCGGCACGTAGGCAGAAAATTTGATGTTATGTTTCAATGTTGGTTGAAGTTTATTAAAATAGTGTATTTTAGATCATACTATATTTATTTCTTGGTAAGCAGTTCCATAACAACCCTAGACGTACATAACTTCTTACTGCTAGAGAAACAAACGACCTGAACTTCAATTCCGCAATTCTAACCAAACCTATCAGGTTGAGGTTATGTTGCTACCATGTCCAGTGCTTGCAGTACGTCATTCCTGCAGTGTAGATTGTAAAACTTTTATTGAGCGAAACAAACAAAAAAAAATACCTATGTATTGGTACTTTAGACTATAATCCTGTGGGATCTACTATCCCTAAGATTACTATTCCCATCGCTGTACCAAATTTTAGACAGAACAATAATCAAAGAGTTTTAAACAAAACTTGGGCTATACCCATCATGCACGACCACACCATCTCTGCTTCTTCCGCCAGCCCCACTTCTGCACAGCGCCCTTGCCACAACCATCCCCTTTCGCCATGTCTGCACGACTGATAAAGTTTCGACGGACATGGTAACTAATTGCATGCCTCGGCAGAGTGATATAACAGAATCCAAAATTACCAAAAGCAGCAAAATTATACTTAAAACCTATAACAAAAGTTTTCAAAAATTAAATCTATAGTTTTTACATCAGAATAATAAGGAATACAGACACAAATTAATTAATTGGGGATGAAATCTGTGCATCAGTGGAGCTACTTAAGAAGAAACAATGCCCCAAGCAACTCCTCAGAAAGAGCTGACCAACGTGTGTCAACAACCTACATCATCTAAAATTAAGTGGTTTGTGGACATACGCCATTGCTCATGTTTTGCTGATAGAACCTGTGTTGAATGACAAAGTACGGGAAAGAGAGAAAAAAAATAAAGCAATCCCAGAAAAATTGTCAGTTTTTTTAATAAATAATTTTTATATCAGACAAGAAAGAATTCTAGAGATAGAATTCAGTCAAATATCGACACAACACCCAAACACAAAAGACAGACCCAAATATAAACCTGATTCCCAGTATGAAAAAATATGGAAATAGACAAAAAACAGTGGACAGTGGACGACGAACACAAGACGATAGACGACACAAGTTAAAACCAACAAAAATATTTAAATTTTCGGGGATTGCGATCTATCCCCGTCTTCAGGCTGAGACACAGCTGGTCGGAACATCAAGATGCGAATGCAAAACATCAGCAGTGGCGTATGTCCACAAACTTTAAATTCTAACTGTAAACTCCCATTGCAACAAACATTTAAAAATCTAACCTACATTATGAAGAAATTCCATGAAGCAGGCGATCAACCACGTCGGCAACAGAAATCCTACAGCCTGTCGAAGCTTGCAACACAAGAAGTTACACATTTCACCAGGAAAGTTTAATAACTATTTAAAATGGCTAAAACTAAAAAATTAATAAATGTACAAGAAATTGTTATATCAACAAAATTTAAATAAAATTCTACTGTGGTCTTTTTGAAACCAAACAAGCCAGAAAAATTAACAAAAAAGAAATCTGCTATAAAAATCATGACTGTATTTTATATTTAAATTTTGAAAACTTAATTTAAATTATGCATATCCCCAATTACTAAGCTGTTGAATCCTGTTGCATAATCACGAACACTGACTAACCAATACTGTATTTAAAAATGTTAAATTGAAATAAAAAAATATATTGTATATAAATTTTATAATGAAGGGAAGAGTTGCTGAGCACTCCACAACTCCCCAATTAATATGAAACTGAGTATTAATTTTTAACAACACCCAATATGAAATCATCTCACCAAGAACCAGAGTTATATTAGTACAGTAAACACCATCAAAATCGTCCATAACCCAACATTAACCAATATTAGACCCAGTGCTGAACACACTTGAATTTCGTAATTAATTTCTTGTGGTACATAAGAAACCAAAATAAACACAGAACCCTTCTAGTCTAACTTCTAGCAAACCCACCTGGTTGCTGCATTATACTTTGAAATACCACCCAAGCAAAATAAACTAGTAACATTTAAATTAGTATGTGAAGTTGGCAGTTTGATATCCCTGAGCCTGAACTGACTTTCAAACGCCTGATTATAAATTTCATTCATTGCAGCTCAAAATTATAGTTAATTCATTAATGCAAACTTAAATACAGTTGCTTTTTCTTTTCTTACAACAGAGCATTGTTTACATATATCTATAAATTTTACAAATCAAGATAATTTTAAAATTTCTCTAATTTATTAACATTCCGTCAAATTACACAAAGGCGCTTGTTTTAATTGATACGTTTAGATTTCCTATGGGGAAGTTGCTGACAACTTACAACTTGCAAATCATGCCCTTTGGAACAACGACGAGGCACACATCATACATTAAACTCATATACGTAACGCCTTTTGGAACAACGCTGAGGTTAATTGTTTTGGAATGACGACAAGGCAAACACCACAAATCAAACAATTGTAATGTCTTTTGAGAACAACGACAAGGCTTCCTAATCTACAAAAATGAATTTATAACATGTAGCAATATAAAGCAATTAACACACTGCCTTCAAAACACACTTACTGTAGATGGTTCGGGATAAACTGAACACTCGAGAAAGCCCTGCTAAAGTTCTATTTTCAGATAATTCGTATCTTTCCGCAAGTAACGGCGAACGCCAGGAAATATCTAACCTTCCTGGACACGTCATTCGATGTTTGTACATGTAAAATAAATTGTTTGTGCAATCAGTATAAATCGATACAGTTTAATAAATAGAAGTTTATTAACTATATATAATACAATTATGTCGATTTGTGTTGATTTTATTTATGTGTAGTTGTATTTAAATAGGAAAATATACGGAACTATATTGCATAATTTCGCTGCCAACCATACAAGCAGTAAAGTAACTCTTGCTAATAGTGACTTATATGCAGTAACGGCTAGTGATATTTTTCAAAGGTTAAATTTTTAGTGCTCACTTTATCCCGAATGACCTTTACTTCACACCTTCCTTGCAAATCAATTGCAGCACTCACTTTTCACTGAGCAGTGGCCAAACACGACCACTCGATGGTAGACACAATAAACATACAATTTTACTCAGGTGAACAAAAACTAATTACAATTACTATGAAAAACATTCTCTCTTAAGAAAATCAATAGATGTTAACCTTATGGTTTAACTCAGCCCTTTTCCTTTCAATTAAAAACGTCAACACACTAAATGGCACATTATACTAAGTTAACATCACCCACTCTAGTACATAAAGACAAAAATTTATCAAGCTCAAATCTGTTCATAAACAAACACCCCAAATTCAAAATGTTGATTCAAATCTCAAACTCGTTTAATGTTAGGCTCAAAGGTTATGTTACAATTAACAGATATACTGCCAGTTATATAAAAAAGTCAATAACAAAAATGTATACATCTGTATATAAAATTAATCAATACCCAAGTTACTTATTTTCAGTGTATGTGTTGTTAAATTACAAGTTCACTGTGGTATTCTTGTTGGTCTAGAGCTCTGGTGGCATTCAGAAATTATTTAAAGAAAGTAAAGTTAAATTTCACAATTCCATACTAGTACATAGTAATAAATCCACAATTCCATAAACTAGTAATTCAATTAAATGTTTCATTTTATCAATTTCTGATGACAATTACTTAATTTTTCACAAAGAAATCTTATTAATATGTACTCCCCATTTATGATAAGCATGGCGCAGTCTCCTAATACAGTTATTTGTAATAAAAATAGTGTATACACAAATTTATCATTATGGCTTTACAAAGAAAACAACTGCAATTACTAGCAGAGCAAACACTACAATAATACAAACACAAAAAGAAAAAAATTGCATGAATAAACCAACTAGTGTTTTTACCCAATATAAATCTTCAGCAAATACTGATTGAAACAGCCCCCGACATGCCTATCAGCTGTCAAGTTGTCCCAGTTCCCAGACATTTACTCCTGCACTTTTCAATATGATAAACTGCCCCGCAAACAACAAAAACAGATTTTTAATGTCCTTTAATAAGAAGTCGATCTTCTCTGCATACCCTTACAGGGGATAGAGTGCCAAAATAGAGAATTATCTCAATTTTTGACAGAAATATTTTTCCCTTGCTTATTATTGAAAATCAAGGCTCGACAATTCGTTGATTACAATTTTGTAAGCCTCCTAACTTTATTACTTAGTTCCAGGCTTTCATATTTTTAGAGCACTGATAGCAGACATGAAAAATATCTTTTTCGTATCTGCCTTCACTGCTCCAAAAATAAGACAGTCCGTGACTATGTAGTAATATAATAAGTTGTAAAAAAGTATTGTGACGCTCCACATATACTGCACGATGGGCGACAAAATGTGGCGCGGCAAATGCCCCAGTGCCACACGTCCACGACTAGCTCAGCGGTACATTAACCAAATCAAAGGCGTGGGTTCTTACAACGTAGCACGAGACGAGGAATAAAACTGCAGAACTCTCGCAAAATTTGGGGTTTATAGAACTAACAGAACCAAAAGTCTTGAATGACGCGCTTATCAAATCACAATGTGATGTGTTACTGATAAAATCACTACCAGATTGAGTTAATGTGAGGGGAGGAAATGTTTCAGCAGAAGTTCTGCACAAAAGGCTCTCTTGAGAGCCATTAACTGCAAATATTCAAACCAAATTAGTTTTTTGTAAAAAAAAAAAAAATGATATGCTCAAGCTTACAAATATCAATATAAAGTCTCCCTAAGAAAATATTGAATTCACAGTTACTTACATGGGCATCAAAAAATGGAAAGTCAGCAGGGCATAAAGTAACTCCAAATGTTTAACATTTTGAGAGTAAATGGGAGTTTACTGGAGCAAATAGTTTTTGATCATGACTAACGACTAGAGTGTTAGCTAGGTTCAACAACAAAAATGGAAATGGATGTAAATATGTATTAGTGTTGAAAAAGACTGTCCTTGTTAGCAAATGGGAACATTTACAATAACACGAGGAAGAATTGTACACAACAGCTTGCACATGGCTTAAGCCATAATATACATACAGATTATCAAAGGTTACTGGCACAAGCATGTATAAAGGTAAAGAATTTTGTTCAAGATCATAAGAAAGGTTTCTGGAGACAATAATGTTGTACTGTAACATTGTAGGTTTTGTATGTTTTGTGGGAATACGAGATAAATGTATTTGTATATTTTTTTATTATTATTTTTTTCTTTACATATTTATGTTTCTGATTATATTTTAATTTAATATATACATGTTGATGAATTTTGACGAGATCTGGAGCATTTGTTCAACTACAGGAACAAATTCAATTAATTATTCAGGTTTTTATTCATGTGGGGGTGTGTTGTGCTGCTTTGGGGACTGAAGGAAAAAGCTTACTTTTTTTTTTTATTTTATGTAGACAGGTGGGTGTGATAGTTTAGCTTTATCTAGTTATGGCGGGTTGGCTGGGTAGCAATAAGCCGAGGTCTCTGTTTGGAAGTATTGTTCCGTTTGTTGGCATATGCTCATTTGTTTGCTTATTTTGTTTTGTCTAGTTTGTCTATTTGTATTGGTAACTAGATATATATATTTTTATTTTGGCAAAGTTACTCCACCCCAGCACTGTTTATTTCTTTAATCTTCGGTGAAATTGTAGTAACAGTAAACTACTTATTATTTATGTGCAGGTAATGCAGTGTTGTATTTTTATGGAACAATTCTTGTGTAATACTTCTGACCAACCTTAATCATGATCTGATCATATTTGTTTTCAAATGAATCAAACTAATTTTTTTTATTGGTAAAACTTAAATAAAAACTATCATGTGTTGCTTATTAAAACACGTGTGTGTTTTAAAATATTATTTTACGAAGTGTTGTTTGATACTGTAAAAATACTATTTTGGTAACATCAAGTAGCTACGACTCTATGCCAGCCTATAACTTCTAGGCATGTCTTTGTCTCGACCTTGCTGTTTCTTACACATCATGGCGTGAACATCAGCCGAACGCTTAGTGTTTTTTATCGTTTTCTAATGTCGTAATCCGACAAGTTTTCCACCTACGCGGTCCCCGCCACGCGGTTTCAACTCTTTGCTATGTAGAAGGAAAGAAGCCTATCCAGTATTTGAGGGATTTGGCTTGTCTACATCTTCCGTTGCAGAAGTAACATTATTTCTACTCGTCCTTTTGCTGTACCGTCATCGGTAGCCATGGGCAAGATGGAGAAGTAACGTCTTTCGGTGGTGGCAAGTGTGTCCCCATGAAGACAGCCGGGAAAGTCCAGCCATTATATATTTATTTTTCTTCTTCCGTCCTAACTACTTGATGTGCACACAGCACTAGTTATTCAAATTTGAGACTTTTATTTAATATTCAATCACAACCTCTGAAAAATTAATTGAACCACGAAAATTGAAAATTTGTTAAAATATGTAAAATTAAAATGTAAGTTAATATTTTTTTTGGGGATCCGCTTGTTTAATTTATTTATTATGATATTCTTAAGCCAGATGTGCTTTTCTTGATTTGTTAATTTACATACTCCAAATACACATTGTGCAAAGATTTTATTGTTCTAATCAACTAATCAAGGTATTAAAATTTTTTTTTTTCTGAATTCTTATTGCAACTGTTTTTACTAGACCTAACTCATTTCATAAAGTTTAATATTCAAGGGCTCTCATGCTCCTAAATTAAAATAAATAAATTTTTGTGTGGTCTCTTAAATTAATAATCTTTAATGTGAAGTGTTGGGGAAAGGAGGCTTGACCCTTTCTCTGATCTATAATAAGGAGCACCGATCAACAACTTGTGTCCACGTTACTACTGTTTTCCCCTTTCTTTGCTTGGCTGGCCTAGGAGCTGTCTTGATCGGTTTACCCTATTGGTTTACCCTTCCTGGACCTCCTAGGTTGGTTGGTAAAGTTGGGGGGAATTCCACAAGACAGTACAGTATTGCGCAGCTAGGTTTGCAAAACACCCAATAGCGAATAGCGAAGAGGCGTAGGTTTCATTTAGTCTCTAGAAGGTGGTGGATGTATTGAGTAGCCAATTGGAGCGCGGCAGTGAAGGTCAGGCGAGAGGGACGCTGCCGGTTCATGTATTTGAAAAGAAAATAATGAAGAAATAAATGTAGGGCAGGAGTCGAAGTATGTCGAGAAACTAATTGGAGTAGCAACTTAACATGCACAGGTAACGCCCGCGGTTGTTTTTTTTTTTTCTTTTAAACCGATTTTGGGCTTGTTTAAACTCTACTAAATAGTTTGTTCCGCCTGTATATGTGACCATTAGGGTGACTGGGTGTGGTTTTACCACCCAGTATTCTTTTTTGCTTATTAAGATGTGGGAACTTTATGATCCTCGTTTGAACTTTTCGGTACTAAATTTATTCTCTTCAGGTTGCTTCAAGATGTTTTTCAGTCTGTTCTTTAAATTGCAAGTTCCTGAGTGCCCCATGCAATTGATTAAACTAGTTTAATTTCTTTCGAAGGTCAGGTAACAACTCTAACAGCATCCAGCCATCTGGGAACAACTCTCATAAAACGAAGCGCGTCGCTGCTATTGTCCCTATCACCAGACCTTCACTGCCGCGCTCCTATTGGCTACTCAATACATCCACCACCCTACCACCCTCTAGAGACTAAACGAAACCCACGCCTCTTTGTTGTTAGGCGTCTTGCAAACCTATTTGTGCAATACAATGCTACCCGGCCAACCGACCATAACTGGATAAAGGTAAACTATCGTGCCCGCCTATGTATATATATGTATATAGACACACACATAAAGTATGCTTTTTCCTTGAGTCCCCAAATGAACACAACACATATCCACATGAATAAAAATCTGAATAATTAATTGAATTTGTTCCTGGAGTTGAACAAATGCTCCAGATCTCGTTAAAATTAACGCAGGCATGTATAAATGAAATTAAAATATAATCAGAAATATAAATACAGTATGTCAAGAAAAAAGTAATAATAATAAAAAAAACAAATACATTTATTTTGTATTCCCACAAAACATGCAAAACCTACAATGTTTCAATGTTGGTATTAATTTGCTTTGCATACTGGTTTAATAGCAACGTTTAAGTCAAAGAGTTCTAATCTAGCATTAGCCATGGCTTCACTAAGCCTCAACAACATGGTGTTGAGTTCAACGCGAAAATTAAAGGTGACAAAACATTTATTTATTTATTTATTTATTTATTTATTTATTTATTTATTTATACACGATCAAAGTTCAGCACAACGGCCGGTTTACAATTTGTCATGTGCAAACAGAATCACTAACGAAATACATACTTACAGAGAAAAAAAAATATTGAAAAGAAAAAAATAATAATAATAATGATAATAAAATTATTATAAGGACTTAGTTAAATATTTGTTTACATACATAACAGATTAAATATTAGAACACAAGGTGATAAATGCATAGAGAAAAAAAAATTACTCGCAATCACATATTACTTTCAGCCATTGTAATAGTTATTTCTTGGTTACATTTTGTAAATTGTATATGTTGTCTGTCAAACAACCTTTTGCTGCAGTTCTTGTATAGAATGATTCAAATGAGAATACAAATGGTTATACGACTCAATGTAATTTGATGCTAATTTCTGAATGCATTTAGTATTGTTTAATATTCTGTCTTCCATATTTTTAACCAACATGATATGATTTGCTATATTGACTGAAATTTCATCCTTTGAATCTGCCAATGAATGTAATCGTTGTTCCAAAATTTAGAGATCATCTTCATCTAATATTCAAAATACAGTCTTCAAAATTTTGCCACCAAAATTTATGATCCTTCTTTTTGGTCGTTGAGAGCCAGGAGGTAACAAGGATGTTAGAGTAGAGGCTACATTCTTGAAAGCCAAAAAACTTTCCTCAAGTAGTTGTAACGTCAAATCAAAACTTTGATTAAAAGAAGTGTTAATCAGAGTGTGTGTGACTCTTTTGTCATGGGCGGACACAACAGTCTTTAGTATAGTGTCTAAAGCTAAACACTCATCTTGCAATTCCAGCAGATTAAAGTCCAGAGCAGTAGTATAGATATTGTCAGAAAATAATAAGTCATCTTCTTTCTCAAAAACCACACCAGAATTCAAAGGGGTTACTGTAATGTTGGAACGCACAATGGTGGTGACCAAGAAACCGATGAACAGTAATAACAACATGGCTGGAATGACGAAAGGAGGTACAACAGACAAATTTACACTAAAACAAAGAAAGGAATTAAACTCTGATAGGAAATTGTACAAAAAAAATCTTGTGCTAAAGTACATGTGAACCCTCGATAACTCGGACTAAAAGGGGGGAGAAGCTGTCCGAGTTACGATTTGTCAGTGTTATCGAGGGGCGTCCGGGGAAGAGAGGTAAGCAGTCATTAATCACAAGAAACGTGAGGAAATCAGTACGCTATCATTTCTACAAGCAAAAGAGGCGGCAATATATACTGCTTTGTACATATTAATTTATAGGAGGGGTAGTGGGGAAATAATCACTGTAACGTAGAGTAATATAAAAGAAAGAAAGCTCAAACAACCTGGGCCGGCAGTTCTTTTTTATTTATTTTTTATGCTACTTCTGGCTGATTTTTTTTTTATCTGTGCTAGGAGCTGGTACCAAGGCACCCTTCTACCACATAAAAGTTCTCACCCTTTTCTCTCGTTTGGCTGGCGACAGTCTGCGTGCGTGTGTTTGTGAGAAAGAGAGATAAGCTAGAGTGGAAGAGCGCGAGCGGAAGTAGTCAAGGTAACCGGTACAGTTTCAACAATAATAAAAACACCGCACGTGACCACACGCAACTCACGAGATGTTTACGTTAAAAATTGCTCAACATCAGCATGTCACAGCGTCTGCAGACAGTCGTTTGTTTCCTATGAGAAATTATTTTTTTTTTCCAGGGCCTCTTTGCTAGAATACAAGGCCAGGAGTTTTTTTTTTTTAGTTGAAGTCTACGGCCGTGTTTGAAGTGATAATGTACGCTTGTAGGCCTCCCTTCATACTTGCTGCATCGTCATAGATCAGTGACGTCTTTACACACACTTTACACTTAAAATAAATTTCACAGATACCATCAACATTAACGGGAACTCAATAAAAGCCCATTCATTTAACTTTTTCAAAAGCTAGGCCCTCCAGAATGTGCGGTCCAGGGCAAATGCCCCTTTCTGCTCCCCCTTCCCTTTTTTTTAATAATTTATTAAGCACTTTTTTTTTCGATATCGCGTCGGCCTCTAGCGTATTTATTAGGCGCCAGTTTACATTGCGAGAGGCCCTGGGTTCGAATCCTTGCTCGGGCATAGATGTTGTGTTGTTCTCTCACCTCACTTCACCCTCATCGGCTTGTAATACGTCGTTAAAGGGCCGTAAAACCCTCTCACCACCTTGCCTACATTGCAATGCAAACCAATGGCTTTTAATTTTTTTTATTAATGTCCGGAACAAATTGTTTTTCAATCTTGAATTTATCGCACATACCGGAACAAAATTAATTTCCCTTTAGGTGCCATTGTGACCAGTAGTTACCGTCCAATTCACCAGCATCATACTGTAGTGTTTATTTATGACGCACGTGCGTGTCTTGCTCGCGCGGCGAAGAGGGAGGAAAGATAAAGAAGCGAGGTCGGCCTGCTGAGTTGCATCTCTACTCGTGCGCCTCGCTAGCAACATTTAACCACACGGAACTTGCCAGATATTTTAAGGGGGGAATATTAAAGGCTACGTAGTTTTTAAATAAAACGTGATGGATTTAAATTAGGCAGACACAATTTTCTTATGATTTTGACCAAAAAATAATTTAATTAAAATTAATTTTTTTTTTTAAATTCTGTCCGAGTTATCCGAAGTCCGGGACATCGAGGTCCGAGTTATCGAGGGTTCACTGTAATATATTCTTTACTAGTACTATGACACAAACAAACATACTACCACCAAGTATGTCAAACCCAATCACTATAAACAATAAAATTTCCGCAGAAAACAAGTCCAAAACAAATAACATGTCAAAACATCACAAACAAATTTCTTGCAAGAGAACTTACATCTAGTACCATGCTTTTTTTTTGTATGACCCTAAGCGACTGGGACAGGTAGTTGATCAGGCCTCCATCGGAGACAGTCAGGGTCAAAACTCAAATTCAGTACATAGTTCGCCAACAAAATATTGTGGTTAGGATCTGAAACTCCAAACACCACGAGAAAAAATAATTATTTTATGGACTTGACATAAATTGGTTTAAGATGAGAAACATGAGCTTGAGTTATAAATGCACCTGTCTTAGGGTCAGCAAGCGCAGCCGTCACAGGAGTGAGAAAACATTGGACCTGATAAGGTCCAGACCAACGATAAGCTAATTTCGACTATGTTTATCAGCTGCACTACTCTTGGGATGTGCCTTACACAGTACTAAATCACCAACTTTACAGGGGTTTCCTACCCTACCTTTGTTGTACTTTAAATTGGTTCTCAAGTGAGAAAACTTTAAATTTCTTATGGCAGCTTTCCAGACTTGCGGAACATCTTTAGGGTCATCTGGGAACAGCTCATTCAAACTCCACAAAGCAGAGAGTGGAGTATTTGGTACATAAGAATATAAGAGTTTAAATGGAGTGGATTTATGAGACTCCTGCAGAGCTCTATTAAATGCTATTTGTAGCCAAGTTAAGTGTTTTGTCCAATTAGTGTGGTCCTTCGCATTGTAATGGGTCTGCAGAATGTGTGTGTGTAGTGTGTGTTGATGTTGATGATTTCCGTGTTCGCGGCGACACTTTTAACGTGGGTGGAATGTGTTGTATGTTGATGTCCGGAGTTACTCTTGTTGGTGTTGGTCAATGCTGTTTCTTATTCTGGAAGTTCTCGTTGCTGTCGACGGGTGCGGAAGTTTGTGTCTGAGTTATACTTGCCCGACTGCTCAGTGGTGAGATTACTAGGTCGTTTAGTAAAGAGAAATAAAATTGCAACTAGAACAGTGCTGATGATGTTTCCAGGAGATAATTTGATTAAAGCAGAAAATGCTTGTTAATAAAATTAGAAATACCAGTTCAGTTGCACTGCTTTATATTTTCCAGTAAGGCTTTTGCTTACAACGTGATTTTTTCCGCAAGATACAGTTCCTTTTATAATTCTAGACTCTTTGCCTCACAACAATGAGAACATTGACCTTAAGTTTTTTTATCGACAGAAGACAAAAAAAAAAAATAAATATATATATATATATATATATATATATATATATATATATATATATATATATATATATATTTAGGCTGTTTGGCTACACATTGCCGCAAGTTCGCCACGAAATAGCTTGCATGCTGGAATTCCACTCGTTGCTCGACTACCACTCAACTAATCAGTATAAAAGTTATGACAACATACAAGTGATCTGACTACATCATGAATACGGTAAAGACGAAGCTTTCCTACGCTACTAGTTGCTTCATTTTCTTTCTACCTTACTACAGCAGTTACTAGATGCGCCAGCACCCCTTTGGCCCATTTCCTAACCGCACTCTCACACCGTCCGCCCTCTCCAGCCATCTTTTCAAGACTCCTCATTTGTACATCAACACGTCCGTTCCCGACTGACCACACAACTAGACTCCTTGTTTGTTGCGAACGTGCGCTGTTGAAGCCACCTGGCGGACTGATTCACCAGGATCCAACTTCTTTTAAATAACAGTCAGTTGAGATTTATATCGAAGGAAAATTATGTAACACAGTTACAGACAAATTTGTACAACTTTCTATCGTGCAGTAACAGCAAAATATTCATTCGTTTATTAATTGGGGATGTGCTGTTGTTGCACACGACACTAGCTAAGAGGCTACTAGAAATTTTAAAAATCCAAATGAGGCAAAATATAAGAAAAAGTCACATAGAAATTTTGTTTGAAATTAAGTTAGCTTTAAAATGAGTCCAAACACGATATAAATCAGATAAAGTTATCACGTAAAATTTACTACTTTTATCTTGCTTTAACTGTTAAACCATAAATTTTGAATAAAATGTTACTTTTAACTTTTCTACTAGCATCCCCATATTAATATGTAGGATCCTGCCGTATTCATCCTTATACTAGGTTAAGTTGGCCTAATTATGAACAACAACAAAATATTAATAAAATAAAATTGGAATTACTATATGAGGCCAAGTATATGCTTCGTGCCAGTGCACGTCACAGCATGGAACGCAATATGCGCAGAACGAAGGTTACGATTGAACCTTTCTGCATGCGAGGGAAGCGGATAATATGGATAAAGTGTGATACGCTGTATCCTGTATGAATAAAACCTATCCGTGAACAATTTAGATGTGAATTGAAAACCATTGTCAGAGACGATGCTACTGGGAACTCTAAAATTTTGGTAAATATATGTCTGCATTGCTTTGATTATAGAAATAGCATTGGCTTTTCTCAGCGAAATAAGCCAAACAAATTTAGAAAAGCATCAGTACAGACAACAAAAATTTTATGACCAGACTTACTTCTAGGGAAAGGTCCAACAAAATCTACAAATAATTTTTGTAAAGGTTTCTCGGCTACTTCTGAAATGAGGAAACAGAAGTGAGTATTATCGCTGGTTTACTAAGGGCATATAAGGTGCTCAGGTTTTGACCCGTTTGTTAGACAGGATTTTCCACTATGTTATATTTAAGTACGTGTACAACTACCTGGACAATTTAGTTGTCAGGATTTTGTAAATGCATTGCTTAACAGTGACGCCATTAATGTTCCAAAGAGAAAAATGGAAGGCTGTGACAGGGGTTTTGCAAGATGGGCAGAGAGGAAAATTGTGCCATAAACAAATGGCACAGTAGTCAAAAGCTATAAATTGTATTTTCAATAACACCTCCGATAACTTTTAACCTTTAGTAGTGTTTACATTTTTACAAAAGTTTACACGTGGGCAATTCTTTGAGCTCTTTGGAATAGAGGTCTTATAATTAGAATTAAGAGTTTAATTTAGTTTTTGATTTGCTAGCTCACAAAGCTTACAAAAATATATAAAACAGTCATCAACTATGACTTTCACAGCACCCTTATTATGCACACAATTACTACTACACTACAGAAATGCTAATTAACTTTGACGCTTGGAGAAGAGAAATATTTACCAGTAAATTAATTAAAGATTACAAATCACAATAAAACTTAAGTTACATATCCAATCAACAGCCTCTCAAATACTGTAATGACAATGTCCAACCTTAACAGTCTGAAGTGGTGATGGCTCACAATGTGCTGCGCAGCACCCAGAGTTCACCACTGTCTTCACACTTGAGGTCTTCGGTTAGACTCCCATCGCACACCTTCTTTTTGTCCGTCAACCTGTAGCAGCAGTACTCCTGTTTCGCCCAATGCTGCTCTGAAGGTATGTGCCTGAAGCTACACAGTGGACTCGGGACATCATCAGGATGTCTTCACCAGTCTCTTTCCACAAGCTTAGCACCTTCTTCTAGCAGGACCAATAGCGAATTCTCGTAAGTTGCCAATGACTGCTCTCGCAGATACAACACCTCCAGTGTTTTTCTCCACAGTATCCACCTTTCTGTAGCATGCCGACACCTTCACTGCTGCCGTTGATACAAGACCCCAAGTGTTGTTGGTCCCTTCTGCAGCCCGCTGATGGTACTCAGCCTCGCAGCCGTGTTGCCGTCCCTGATTGTGCTGCTCCTTGTCAGCTCCAACGCACCGACACCACACTCCAAGTGTTGTCTGTCCCGTCAGCATCCCGCTGGTGTTCCCAGACCTTGATGCATGCCATCGCCACCACGACGACGCCCCCCAAGATGCTGTTTCTCATCGTCTTCGCTGCCAACAGAACACCCCAAGTGTTTGTCTTCTCAACGGCTCATCACTTCTAACGACGTCCGTCGTTGCCCTAGTGGCGCAGACACTGACCCACAACACACTTGGGTCTCCAAAAGACTTAACAAGACTCTCCTATTTCGAAGTTCAGAGGCTTTTATACGTCACATTTAGTGACGTCAATCGGCGGTGCACCATGATAACCGGAGGTCTAAAAACAGATATTACCTCACTCATACCTGCTGAAAGACACGTATGCAAAGGTATCATCAAGGTATCATGGGGAATCTCAACGACGTATCTATGGCTGAATCATCGGACTCTCCGCTCTTGACACGACGCAACATGCCTCCAGCCGGCCAACATACAACAGTAATGTCTAATTAATTATTGCTTCAAAATGAAGCGTACACATATCCCTAAAAGGTAGTTTCAAGACTTTTTAAAAATCAACCTCCAAGGGCATTAAAAATAACATTTAAATTTTAGGGGGAGTTCACGCCATATTTTAATAGTTTTAATAATTTTTATACTCGCACAAGATATGTTTGTCTTGTATAGAGTTATATTATGACAGTTTTTTACAGGAATAAGTTGGGTGGTTTTTGTTTTTAGTATAAAACCATTCTATGCAAATTGTAGAGCACCCGACCTTACTAGATTTGTGTCAAGATGTGCACCCAGCTAGTTTGCCAGCACACTATTTTTAATAGCTCCAGTTTACTAAAGCATCGTTACTATTATCTTTATGGCCTTGCAAGCATTTTTTTTTTAACATAAGGAATTAGGGGCCCCAGTATAGGCGTAGTTACCAGTCAAGGTGTTAGGCTTGCCCGGTTTTTGAAGTGAATGCATTGTGTGGTAAGTCCATCAGAATTTGGAAGTATCAACATTAAGTGTTTTTTTTTTTTTTTTCCTTTCTCTTTTTCTGTTTATTATTGTATAGAGTTTTACTTTGTTCCTTAACGGACAAACTTTAACAGTGTAGGGTTACTGAATGTCATCCTCATGAGAAGCAACAGTTTCAGATTTAGACCAAAACTTTATGGTCAACAAAAACTCCACATGCGAGAGCTGTATGGGAACATTGGTTCGATTTTATTGGAGTTAAATCTGCATAATATTTTTCTTGGTGGGCTTCTTAGGGCTCTGTTGATGTATTTTTATAATTAAATTATAGTTATAATTTAAACAAAGTCAATTTTGGTTGTTATGAACTTATCAGTGACTGTCTAGTGCCAGGTATGAAGGTGAAGTCCATTGTCTGTTTATGTATCACTCCGCCTGCAGTATGGGATCTGTGCTTTGTTTTACTTATTTGCAATTTAATAAGATTTATGGTAGAAGTTTTCAGTGTGGTAAGTTGTATAATTCAATTTCAATGATGCAGATGGCAGGAAATTGGGATTATCAGTAATAGTTCACGATAACCGACACGTGAATGTAGGGGTCACGGTGGAAGGGTGAAGACGTGCAAAAGGAGCTGCAGGGGGACCTAGCATGGCCGGGCAAGTGGATGTTCCGCGATCTGCAGAACATATTAAATTTTTGCCGAGGCTTCTGGTAGTCACTGCCATGTACTAGGGACAGTCTTGTGATTTTTGAGAACTAACTGAGTTATGACACAGAAAAATTTCAGTAGCAGAGTGGTTATGGGGAAGACCTAACTCTAGTAAGGGGTGGGTGCTTTATTGACCTTGATCAATATTGTGGACATGTATCTAAAATATGTTAGTCAGCCAAATTTAAAATTAGATTTAACGTAACTGTTGCTATTATTGTATTACCATGTTAGGTAAAGAGGAAAATGTGTGGAGGATTGATTTAATTAGCAAATATGTGTGACATGTTTGTGTGACTGAACTTGTAAAGGCTATTAGATATAAGGTATGATAAAAGAATAGTTGAAACAAAATACTATAAATTAAAATAATAACTGTTCTGCAGTACTGTAAAGTTGAAACTTTAAAAATAATTTTTGGCAAACTTTAAAGGAGGAATCTTATATCTAAGATGCTCTATAAATCATCAGAATATTGTAATTATCCATGATTGTGTTAAGCATGTCTGCACTCACAGACCAGCACGTATACACACTACAGTTATATCTGGTCTGCAGTGTTGGTACTTATAGACAAGAGGTTAGTGTTGTAGGATTGTGGCTCTTATTGACTAGGTTGTGTTCCAGGTAGAGGTGAAGGAGGAAGTTGTGAATTATGAAGCTGATGTACCTCAGTCTTCATGTACTGGAGTGTTTGGAGAACATGACAGCAATAACATGGTAAGTACAGTCTACACTGTCACAAACACATCTTCTCAGTCGAGTAGAAGTGTTTCTTCCATGTTTTACTGACAGCGTTTTTCCCCGAGTGAGCTTATAAGAGTTGTGTCATATAGCTCAGGTCATTAATTGTACATGACTTCAGTTAGCCGTCTTGTATAACGTCTTAAAGTGAGCTGCTGAAAATGATTTCTTTGTATAAATATTTATATCTGTGGTATATGAACTCTATTATATTGAAGTCTTAACTGCTTCTTAATATTTAAATAATTACTTACCTCAAGCAGAATTATTGCTGTACCTACTGTAGGGTTTTGTTGTTATTGGGAGTGGGTTGAAGGGCCAGTCCACACAGCTTATTCCTGGATATGTAACATATATTTTTTTATGAAAAATTGTTATTTTATTGCTGATTTCATGTTAAAAGGATATCATTTAATGTAGGTGGTTCAGAATAAAGTGAGCGTTCAAAAACCCCCAATTAATTTATATTTTCCACCAGTTTATATCTTTCTGCTGCATGTAAACATAATCATTACCACTTGCTTTTATTTACATAGGCTTGTACAATGTTTACAACTACATTAAACTGCTCCGATAAATGTTATCTGCAACGTCTACTCATTAAATGCACTGGTGCTGAATATATGCTGTACTCATCGTTATCATTAGTGATCGTAGTTATAAATACCTAAGAGTTAATTTCTTATAACACTGGTTTCTGTTCATTGACTCTAATTGATACAACACACACTATTGCCGTTGCAAGTCTTGTAAATGTGTGCATAGTATATTCAAATTTGTAACTTAAAACTGCCACTAAAAACACTCGACATGACGCACGCAATTCAAGTTCTATCCAGAATACTGCCATAAACAATAATGACATAATTAACAGAAACCATAAATAATGTATTTTCTATGTGTGAAACAGAAGAATAAAATGTTGTTTGTAATTCCAGATACTTAGGCTGGTGATCGTAAAAAAACATAACCCATTACAGATTATCAATGACTTTACATTACAGTATTTGCAATGATGATAAACAGTCATTTCTGATACTTTAAAATGTGTTTATCTGAAACCCATACTTCTGAACAACGGACAAACACAATTACTCTGCTCACTTCCAAGCGAAGTGGCGAAAACCTAACTCTGATGCCACCTGTCGGTGGAATTTAGAATTACCGTTGTAGTGGGGAGCGCTAGCAGCATGTGGCAATGGCAGTTGATGTTCAGCGGCTCGGTTCAGTCACTTTGTGCTGGCGCTAATTAAATCAAATTATACATTCAATATGAATGTGAATAAGCTCATAAATAAGAATTTTAAAGTATATTTAATACAGAGTGGTCGGTTGCTTTTGATTTTCTTTCCACTAATGTTGTATTCAGATAGGAAAATACACGGAACTATTCTCCTTTCACTCTTAGTTGAGTTTTAGGATAAACAAAGCAAATTATAAACAAAAATGTTCATTGGCTGCCGACCGCCATTCACTTTGATCTTGCATAAGAAATAGATCTTTGTTATCTGTCATGTACATATAAATTTACCACTCCATCACATATTGAGAGAGTTTTGTTAGCAAATATCTAAAATATACAGACGTTGCAGACACAATCTACGACTCTATATGTTTACTACCGTAATTATGGTTAGCGGACGACACGTCCGTACAGTTGATTGAAGAGTTTTTTAACGACTTACGCACTGCTAAACGTACAAGTTTCTTGGTACACTTGCAAGTATTTAGAGATGTACAATACTCTGAAAATACAAAAAGTTTAATTAAGTAATAATTATCACAGTAAAAATAAGTCAGAAATTTCACAATCAGATATAATGTTTTATTTTTTCAAAGTATTTTTGGACATTAACGCGCCAATGTTGTGGCTACTGCGAATGGTTTTTCCGTGTATCCATTTTGCGTTCCAGTTCGTCCGAACAAAAATTCCTTGATCTATTTCGTTCCACCCTTGCGTCGGTTTATGTTTACATCGCTTGCGGATTAAGTTATGTGACACTGGACGTGAACAGTGAAAATTTCTGGCATGGTTTTCGAAATTTGGATATGTCTTCATTACTAAACAAACTGCTGTGATGTTTATAAGGCAAGAATAAAAATCTCACTTAACATTCGTTAAAAAAAAATAAAAAAATAAAAATGTGTTGTGATTTATTGACAGATAGTTTGGTGATTTATAAAATGTCATTTTACCAAAACGAAGTACAAAATATTCCAGGAGGACTTTACAGCAAGTTTAATCACTGATTTTGTTGACAACTTTTTTTCTTCACGTAGTACCAAAATTTGGTTACGTTAGTACCAGAATATTTTAATACGATCGTTAGTCATGGTTTGATAATTATATAGTTAAATTTTGAAATGTATTATTATTGCACATGTCAATAATTTTATCAAGTTTTTATGTCATTTTTCTTTACACATGTCGATAACAAGTATAAAATTGTCATGCAATATTGTTTTAATATACTGTATATGGCATTGTTGTTTCCTATGATACCAACTGTACACAGTTTTGTCAGTTGGAAATAGTACGTCGGCGCGTTGCACAAATTTAGCCAATTTAGAATCTAGCGAAGTGCAATGATATTACGTTGTTTGTTTACTTCAGAGCTCAACTTAGAGTGAACTGAGAATTCGATACCAACCGCACAAGCGATTATGTTACTCTCGTTAATGTTGACTTATATGCGGTAACTGGTAGTGATTTTTTTCAACGGTTAAATCTCAGTGCTCACTTTATCACGAATGACTCATAACTTCTTAAGGAATGTTGCTCTACCTCAAAAGTATACCTTATTTACATTTGCTTAGTCCTTGAAGAATACTGTTGTGTTTGTAAGTAAATGTTACATGTCAGGTATGGAAGTTTTTTTTTTTTTTTTTAATATAGGCTGTACTCTAGTTTTTTTTTTTTTTTTTTTTTTTTTTTTTTTTTTTTTTTTTTTTTTTTTTTTTTTTTTTTTTTTTTTTTTTTTTTTTTTTTTTTTTTTTTTTAATTTCCATTCTTTTGTCATATTTATTATTATTATTGTTATTATTGCTAAGTTATAGATACGAGGCTGGGTGTAATATGATTGGCAGTTAAGTTGGTGTCTGAGCTTCCTAGTGCTGTTGTCAAGAGTGGAGGGCTAGGTGAAACTGAAATGCTGTTGTCCGAGGCAGCTGCCAGGTTGATACTGGCAGGACGGAAAACATCAGCGTGTTTTCATGCACTACATAAGTGTAATATATTTTTGAGCTGTGGTAGTTGTGCTTGGGAATATGTTAACATCTTTCAGGACAGGCAAAAACTATCATCTAAACTGTCATGTTTTACTTTTGTATTATCAAATAAAACCTTAGATTTCCGAAAATCTTTTTGTTTATCAAAATTAATGGAATTGTTAAGTCGGTAATCAGCGAAAACCATTTAGGATTTGGTTTTTAAAAATAGGGCTACATAGTAAAAACTATTTCACCAGGATTATTTTGTAGCATCAAATAGGTTACTGTTCGGTTTAAATGTATAACTCTCGCAAAAATTCTAGAAATAAATGACAGTCACATCGAAGTTAGCATGTAGCTCCTATGTTTTCTTTGCTTTAAGTATATGACAGAAATATCACTCGATTGTAGTTGTGTTGATGCTGGAGTTAGATTTCTCGCAAGTCGTTCTAAGTTTACGGGTCTATTAAATATTTGAAATGCTTGTTTAGGTGTGGCTTTGTGCTTAAATACACCAATCAACATTTACTTATTTGATATATATGGATGGTGTTACGCATTAATAGACTAAGCGACAATTACTTGTTCATTATAAAAAATTTTGTGCTTTGAAAATGTCTTGTATAAACTACTTTCTCTTTATGAATATTGTATTTATATTAGTAATATATTTGTTGTAAGACTCTTTCAAATATTTGTTGTAAGACTCTTTCAAATCCAAAAAAATTACAGCATGTTTTACTGATAACTTAAATAAAGCTTGCCGCTTAGTCTTGTAATGCATAACACAGTATATATATATATAGATGCACGCATGCATGCGCACACACGTGCACACACGCACACACATGCGCACACGTGCACATGCACACACACACACACACACACACACACGCACACAGAGAGAGAGAGAGTTACTGTTTACATTACATAATTTCATGCGGGCAAAGTCGGCCAGCTAGTTTTTAATATATAACTTGGCGACATCCAACAATTTATTGTTCGGAATAATGTAAGCACTAAATATTCAACCTTTGAAAAAAATCACTTGTAGTTACTGCATAATGTCAATATTAACAATAGTTACATTATTATTTGTATGGTTGGTAGCGAATAATTGCATGTACTAGTTCCATGTATTTTCCTATTTTAATACATCATTAGTGAAAGAACTTGAAATATAATTAACCTCTCTTTATTTACTATACTTAAAATATTTATTTAAACTCTTAACATACCTACTGACTGTCTAATTTTACTTAATTAGCACCAGCGCAAAGTTACGCAAGTTGGGTCGCTAGCGCTCGCACAACAGATGTAGCTAAAAAATTCCACCGACAGGTGGCATCAGAGTTAGGTTCTTGCCTCCTCGCTTGGAAGTTAGGTTGAGTCATTGAGTATGTTTGTCCATTGTGTAACAAATATACGTTTCTGATGAACACATTCAAAAGTATAAGGAATGACTGTTTTTGAATATAATTGCTAAATTATTTGTGAAGTCGTTCGTAATCTATAAATTGTTATGTTTTACGATCACCAACCTGAGTATTTGGAAATAGAAACAGTGTTTTTTCCCTGTTTCATGCATTAAGAACATACGTTATTTCTCGTTTCTGTTAAGTATGTCATCGTCGTTCATGGCAGTATGCTGAACAGAACTTGAATTCCTGAAATGTTTGTGTCGTATGTGTTTTTAGTGGCAGCTTTGAACTAAAAGTTAATATGCCACGCACACATTTATAAGATTCATAATGGCAAAAGTGTGTGTCGTATCAATTATAGAGTCGATGCAGAGAAACCAGAGGTATAAAACTTTAACTTGCAGGTGTTTGTAACTAAGGTTACTATGGAGTATAGCATATATTCATCACCTGTGCATTTAATGAGTAGATAGTATAGATAACATTTATCGAAGCAGTGTAATGTAAATGCAAAATTGCACAAGTCCATGTAAATAAAAGCATGTGGCAACGTTTTTGTTTACATACAGCGGAAATATATAAACTGACGGAAAATAGAAATTAATCAGGGCTTTTTTGAGTGCTCACTTTATCCCTGACCACCTATACAAGTCAGTATGAGTTTATAAACTTGTCAAAGATGTACACTGGTTTGGGTGTCTCATCATCTCATGCAAGAGCATGTTCTTGTCTTGAGGTTTCAAATAATTGACTATCGCGGTCCTTGTGATGTCGTGGATGAATAAAAAACACAAAACTGTCTGAATATTATAGTTTGACTCAGTAAAAAACAGTACAGTTTACACCCTTTTACACTACGTGTCAGGAAACCCTCTGGTGAATCACCATCCTGATTTATCCTCATAAATTCCTTTACACCGCAATCAAGAGAGTTCCCTCCACTGGATACACTATGTGCATTCGTTGGACACCAGAGTACCATCACCTAGCCACGTGGTCTTTAGTACCTAGGGAATTCAAATAGGCAGCAAATCGTAACCTGTACATTTAAACAGTTTTTTACAGAAATAGAATTAGATACCCCCGATCTAACATGTGATACTATTTTCCTTCTGCTAGGTACAGAATAGTGCCTGTGGCCTGCCGTTATAATCATGTTATACTGAACAGTAGCTCGACCACGTGATCTGCGTATCCCGCAGTTAATAACTACAGCAATAAATTAGCTTGTACCTTTCTTGGGCAATAAACTAGTCACAGACAATGCCATATGGAGCTCTGCAGTTATGGCTTCAGCCAAGTCTTATTACCGCGCCTGGGCACTACAACACCCAGGTTAGCACATCCTCTGCCCTCTGAGGAAAAAACAAGAATGCCCTGCCAAAATGGCCGTTGCCCTTGCCAGTACTCCCACACCGCTTGTGAATACTCTGGTGGCCGGGAACTCTTTTAAGTACCAGTTACACTTATATTATACAAACCAATGCGAAAACCAATTCGAAACTATATATATGTACTAACATATGGCAACATTATTTTACTCTACATACGAGTTAAAAAAAACTAGCAGGCGCCAGCATGCCTTATGACAGCAGTCTTTCCTTTTCACCCAACTTTGAACCAGAAATCACTTCTGTCCCATAACATTGCTCCTTACTACCATAATTCAAAATGCAACCTCAGTATTTGTGATGTATAAACCAATTATACTCATATGATATCAATGTTATAGTCAAATATTCTAAATAGTGGGGCTCACCGGTTAATATTGCCCCATAGGCATAATCAAAACTTATCACTAGGGTGACAGCAAACTATTTAGTAGGTCTAAGTTAGTTAAATCAAGTATTTAAATAAACGAAGGCAACATATGACCACAGCAAATTTTAACACAGTATATGTGGTCTGTTTGTTAAATAATCACAGTCAGGTAAACCAGGCTCTACACTAGTATGACCAGGCTTTATTTCCCTCAGCTTATTTCTCTGTATCATTCCTGGGCTGGTAACTACACTGGCCATATTTAGTAGATTGGTTGCGGAGGTACCTAAGCAGTTTGGAGGTATGGCAACACTTTAGTAGGAAAATACACTCTAATCCAATTAAATTTGCAACATTAGTAACATACAAAAAGAAAAATTATTGAAAAATACTGCTCCCTAAATAGGACTAGTAGGGAAAGACACTTTGTCTCTTACTCGAATGCCAGCTGTTTTGTGAGACATAACCTCTGTCTCGTATGGGGTGGTACACATCATCCGTACTGCAACTTGGCATGTTCCCGTTATTGGTTCAGATGCTACTTAGGTTGTTACTAAATCTAGAAATATTGTCAATGTACACCTAGGCGTATGACCTAGTAGGTGCTGCCAATTCAAAATCTTGCGGGCCAGACATAAACAGAAATATATGACAAAGTACCGCAGTTCACTATTCCTACCATAAGACACTTATACACTAGCAAAACAAACAACATAGCTTAGTGAATACCACATCAAAGATATCATCATGTACACTCCATTCCAATATCTTAAAAGGCTTCAAGTTGTATGAATTATACGCTCCTTTCACACCTCGGTCATCGGTCAAGTACCCCCAACTGCCACGAATTTGTGCTCACCTCCCTCGAAATCACAAAAGGCCCGTCAAAAAGTAGGAAAAGCTTCATTTCCTTGCTTTGGGGTGCACTGCGTTCCCCAACCCGCAAAAACATTCGCTACCAACCTGGAAACTGCTGGGTACAGCTCCTTGCTGTTTAGCCCTTTTGTCAGCCTCCGCCTACAGCTTGGCTCTCACCATCTGCAGCTTCTCCTCCTTTGACAGCACTGTTTCCCCGGGGAACTCCAGAATTCTAGCAAGGGAATCCCATACTCCCTCAACTGTGACCAACTCCAGGGGTGTGAAGCCATACTGCAGTGGATGTGTGAGTTCAGGAAATCATTTACCTGAGGTACCGCCTCAGACCAACTACCATTATTCTCGTGGCAATAGGTCCTAAATAGGTGACCTATCTCCCTTGAGAACGCTCCACTGGGTTTCTCTGGGGGTATCGTATGGATGAATAGACAATATCTACACGTGCCCATAGCAATTCACACTTCCACAGATCCGCTATGAATTGGGTGCCGTGGTTACTTAGGATTTTCCAAGGCTTGCCATGCTGAGGAAAATGATCTTTAACCAGACGGTTAATACATGCTGTAGTTGTCGCCTTCTTCAGCAGGCAGCATACAATGACTTTGGAGAATTTATCAATTACAACGAAAAGATATCGGGACACCCCTCTTGATGTGCTTCACCTCAACGAAGCAGAAGCAAGCGCTAGAGGGCAAGGGTTTCCTCTGATTCTTTTTTAAGGCCGCGGGTTCCTATTTATGCAGTTTTGAGAGAGTTTAATTTTTATATCCTGAAACGGAGCAGATAAAGCAAAAACGTCACATAGAAATGTTGGAAATTGTTTGTTTTATGTAGTCTATTTTTTTTTTTTTTTTGAAACATAAGTTAGTATAATTTTGGCTGGTTATCAACTTAATAACATTTTCTTAAAGTCAATAATCATCCAAAATTTTACTTACACATTCAACATTTCTATGTAATGGCTTTGCAATATCTGCTCTCTTTCAGGATTTAAATAAATAAAGCTTACCAAAATAGCATAAATATAGTCCCATGGAATTAGCAAAAATTTAATTTTATTGCTTGAAAGTCTGTAGCAAAGTTCATCTCACATTTTTATCCAAGTTTCACATACATCCAGTTAGTACATTTTTAAGAAAGGCTGTTTGAAAATGCTGTTTTTAGCTATGTAGATGGCTTAGAACTAGAGTTTTTAATTAACATAATGTCTAATCAATGACATTCCGTCTTTGTTCGAAGTGTGTGTGGTTTCCGTACATTAGCTCAATCGAAACGTGTTGAATAGTTTTGTAAATAAATGTGTTTTTAAGTGTTTTCTTGAGTGCTCGCTTTATCCGGAATCACCTACACAATTCTGTGTGAGTTTATAAACTTGTCCAAGACGTACACTGGTTTGGGTGTCTCGTCATCACATGCGGTAGAACAAGTTCTTGTCTTGAGGTTTTAAATAATTGACTACTGCGGCCTCGTGATGTCGTGGATGAACAAACAACGCAACACTGTCTTAATATTATATTTTGATGCTGTAACAAACAGTATAGTTTATACCCTTTGACACCACGTGTCGTTAGTACAAATTTGAAAACACAAATAGAGGAAGCCCTCTGGAGAAACAATGTCCTGATTTATCTTCAAAAATCCCTTTACACCGCAATCAAAAGAGTTCCCTCCTCTGGATGCTCTACATGCATACGCTAGACACAAAGAGTTCCATCACCTAGCCACATGGCCGTTAATACCCTGGGAATTCAAATAGGTGGCCAATCGTAACCTGTACATTTAAACAGTTTCTTACTGAAATATAATTAAATGTATCTGACCTAACATGCGATACTATTGTTCTCCTTATTCCAGGTACAGAATAGTGCTCGTAGCCTGCCGTTGCAATGACGTTATACGACGTTATACTGAACAGTAGGTGTCTAGTTGCATGTGGTAAATCGTTCGCAGTTGCAGCTGAAATGTCTGTTGGTGGAAAAAAGAAACAGTGTTTTAAGGTGTTCATAATGAATGTATGAGAAATTTATAGTGTATTTTAAAGTCGGCTAAGATGCAGCATTTTGTGTTTTGCTTAATATGTAGATGTGTCATAAACATCACTCAGGGTGGGAAAAATAATATTACCTATCACTTAAGTGCTCAAAACACTTGGTATGTGTTAAAAGTGGCGAAATAAGTAGAAAAATTAGTAATTTTTGTGTTAGTGTAAATTTGGGCAGTGAAATAATACGTGCAGATTGTTTGTTTACGTAGTTTTTAATCGAACATAACCTTCCGAGGAGTGTAGGAGATCATGCAGGGGCATTGTTCTGAATAATGTTTCCCAAGTCGGATGTTGCCAAAAAGCATGGGTTGTGGAAGAACAAAATCTACAGCCGTTGTGCAAGAGATGGCTGCAGATGCAGCATAAACATTGTAAGTAACATTGCTCTTTTCTGTAGTTACTGATGGTAGCAATGATTGAGACTCTATATTTTTTTTGTTATGGGTGTACTTTATTCTGCTAAATTCCAAATGTCTAGTATAATGGATTACCTCTTAACTACCTACCGTCTTGCTCTGACAAAGGAAATTAGGTGAGTTTCAGTATCATGTTATTTTATTCGTTACTATGAAAATTGATACTGCAGCATATTTGAATTTTAAAGCTTGTTTTTGGAATTTATGGGGTAGTAAAGCCTTATTTCTTTGGACTTACTGACACACACAGATATATATATATATATATGTAGACTTGCCTTTACATGTAGTTTTAAAAAAATGTTTTTTTAGGAAACATTACCTTACACAAATTTATTTTACAGTTAAAATGAACAGCTCCTTTAATGCCTTGACTTGACTTTGAGGTTAGTCGACGTTCACGACTGTTCCTAGAATTAGACTTACTTTGACTATTCACGATACCCTCACTTGTATTTACAGAGGAACATGGATGCTCAAAATTTGACAGTGTATTTGAACAGCCTACGGCCAAAACGTCTTTAGGACGTTGCATGGTTACATGAAACAATTTTGTTTGCACTTTCCATATTTAGCATTAATTCACAAGCATTCTCAAAAGATAAATCATTATCTTCCAATAACAAACGTTTAAACATACATTTGTCACACCATCCCGATACCAGCTGGTCACACACAGCTCTACTGAAAAACGTGCCAAAGTCGCATTTGATTGAGAGTAGCTTTAAAATGAGATATAAAATCTGAAAGTGACTCGCCATCACACTGATATTGGGAATGGAATTTTAATGTGTCTGCTATTTTATGTGTTGTAGGGGCAAAACATGACACTAAATTCTTCCTACATTCGTCGAACATGCAGTACTTTTCTTGGCACAAATTTATTTTTAAAGACATTGTAATGTTCGGGACCTAACAATATAGTATGATGGTCCAATTTACCTTTTGTTGATTGTATCGCGTTGACACTAAAATATGACTCCAGACGATCCAAGATGTTGTCAATAGATACTTCTGCAGGGTTAATTGGGGCAAAACTGTGGAAGTTTACCTGTGACATGCTGGAAGTCTACTAAAATTTGTGCTTGCTCACGATGTCTGTCATTGGCCACAATGAAACAAGTATGAGACTGATACAAAGCTGGATGTACGTAGATAGCAGCATGGTTTAAAGGCGCGGTCTACACAGTTTTCATCACCATTTTTTTATTTTTTATTTGTACCAGATTATTTTTTTTATTATTTTAGACACAAAATGTGACTAAGTTTGGCTGGTATGAAATTTTTTTATCTCTCATATTTTTCGCGTAATTGCTTGTCAAAGTTATATTTTGCATGTTTCCGTTTTAAGGACTACACTAAAACCAACTGATGTACCACACTAAAAAAAATCACGGTGGATAAAGACATTGCTGGCTACAATGTTGTGTTCATAAAAATAAAGAATAACAATTATTTGTATTTTTTAAAAATTCTGAAACTGAAAATAAAAATTTTAAAAATTCAATAATTTTTTTTTAGATACAAATAATTTTTATTCTTTATTTTTATGAGCATGAAATTGTATCCTGCAATGTCTTTATCCATTGCAATTTTTTTTACTTTTGTATATCAGTTGGTTTTAGTGTAGTCCTTAGAACAGAAACCTGCAAAATATTACTTTAACAAGCCATTACGCAAAAACTATGAGAGATAAAAAATTTCTTAAGAGCCAAATTTAGTCACATGTTGTGTCTAAAATAAGAAAAAAAAAATTCTGGTACGAATAAAAAAATAAAAAAATTGTGATGATAATTGTGGTCGACCACGCCCTTAACCTTAATAAATTACAAACATGTTCAACATACAAACTCCACATTCATTACTCCATAATCCCATGCGTGCAAAGCATATTGGATTAACATTCTCTTCGCCAAATTGATGTATCTGCCGGGGTTCGTTGAATAATCGTACAACCTCCAGTTCCACTACGACAGTGCCCATTTTATTCACAACAAGCTTACACCACAAAACATGATACCTACCATACAACAAGCAATGTCCACATATATAGAAACACGTGAAGGACTGCAAGAGTATTTATGAATGATTCACAGCATGACTTATGAAAGACTAACATCGCTCCGTTTCGAGGCAAAGATTTTCAGTATCCAAGGAAGAATTTTCTTTTATTATTTCATCTAATCGTTTTGACATGTAAGAAACAAACCTTTCTGCAGCTTTAACCACTTGGCTGAACTGATGCCTGGCATCCTTTAATGCCTTTTGTGCAGACAATACGAGTCTCCATGCCTGTACATAGTCCAGTTTTTTTGTTTGGAGTTAATCTGAAATAGGAGTTGTGATTTTGAATATCAGGCCAAACATCATAGCTACTAGTATGGTTTCAAATTAGAGAGAAATTTCTGCATATGTCCTTTGTTATCATTGCTCACCTTTAGGTTGAATCCTTGGAAGTTTCCAATCACAAAAAGGGTTTTAACTAGCTCCGTATAGGTTTATGGTTGAAACGTTTTATCCAACTCTTTGCTGCTGAACCAGTATGATAGCGTCCAAAAATTTTGGTTGTTGCATCACTTGACGTCCATCTAGTAGCTCCAATAGCGGCCAATAGCACACTTGGGTTCTGTTGTAGGTACACATTTAATCTCTTGTGCAAGTCCTTGAAAAATACTAAAGTCTGCTGAAGAAGTCAAAATAATGAAATCGTTGTTGGTAGACTCAGAGTAGTGCTTAACATGAGCATAGGTCCAGTTATGAAGTATTAAATCCCTGAGCTTGGAGGAAACACCACTATACTTGCCTTTCATGTTTGAAGCACCATCAAATAAATGCATTCGCTATGCAGTTCTCTATTGAAAGTCTTGAACAGTTCAGAATTGTCAGGTATGTGTTACACAGTGAATCTCCTATAGTAGAATGGACATATTTCAACCTGTGACGCGTCTGCGTCTGTGTGTTGTGTAGATCTGTCTGTTGTTGTAGTCACTGTAGTGGGCGTTGAGGTTATGTTACGTGAAGTGCGCCGGATAGCTCAGTTTGATTAGTTTTTCTACACCATCAGCCAGGTTCTAACTTGAAGTGAGACACTCAAGATTCGTCAGTAGTTATATTTATTTCTATAGGTGCATTACATTTCATAATATGCGGTACCGTTCAGTATTGCAATTTGCATTTAAATTCACTTTTCGACAGACGCTTAGCTACCATGATTTTTCCGTCCGACTTGTCGTATGGGTCAAGTTATACCCAGTTATTAACTTAGTTATGTCCTGGTCCATTTAACTCGACCAAGGAAGCTTGTTCCCATTCCTAAATTGACAAGAAATACCAATGCGGGAAAACTTATGCCCCGAGAGTTGAACACTGTGAACAAGGGCTGACAAAGAATGTACTCGACAACATAAGATTTAAGGTTAATACTGGCATTTATTACTGGCAAGATTCAAATACATTATAATCACAAGGTTGAAGTTATACAAAATCTCTCAAGCAGCGCAAAAGACATTACATTCATAAACTTCTCGCTCTGAATGCTTGACAAAATACACGCGACGCCCCGTTCGACGCACCGACGGTCCAATGCGAGAAAAATCGAAAGAACTCGCAAACTAAACCAACAAAGGGGACCAAGCGACTTACCGACCGGACACACGACGGTGCCTTGCCGTGCGACCCTGTTAAATAACACTGAAAAATGAGAACTCACCTAGTCGGACCGTCGGGGCATCGAGCGGAGTCGGCGAAAACCAACACACGACCAGCCCGGACGAAGGCAGGCGCAAGAGTGAAGAGCCCCTCCCTGCTGGTCACCTCTCCCAAACTCCGTCAGGAGGGGAAGGGAGGGGAGGCCCAGCCGAGGAGTGCCGGGCGCGCCCGACCAACGAACGAAGGAGCCCGAGGATCTGGCACCACATTCAAACCACCTGGTCGTTGCGAGCGGGCCACCGGGCGGAGCAAACCCACATCTATCACTGGGAGGACTCAATCGGACCGACGGCGCGGGAAAGGGGCGAGGCGGGGAGCAATCCCACCACAGTAAAAAAAAGAAACAAACTGACGAAAAAAGAAAGTAATATCTATCACGAATAAACTCGGACCTGTTTTCCTGTTCGTACACCCGCAACACCCATCACCTCACTACTGCCTGTGATAAGGAAGAGAAGAGAAAAAAAAAGTCTATGTCCCTTTTAGTCACGCCAACGGCCTCGAGGCTTTCTCCCCCATCTGCCCGACACACGTCCTTCCTCTCGCGCCATCCCTGCACGACTCTTAAATCATGGACGCTCATGGTAGCTAAGGTATCCCTCGGCAGAGTGATACAACAGACTCCAATTCCCCCAAAAGCAGTAAAATGACACTTAAACACATAACAAACGATTCCAAAATTTGAATATATAGTTTTTACATTGAAATGAAATTATTTATCCACACAAATATAATAATTGGAGACAAAAAGTGCGCAACAGTGGAACTACTTTCGCGGCGCAATACCCTAAGCAACCCCCTGTGATGGCTGACTTACTTGCGTCAATAACCTACGTCATGGAGAGAATTCCATGAAGCAAGTGATCAACCACAACGTCGGCGCCAGAAATCCTACAGCCTGGAGAAGCTTGCAACACCTGAAGTTACTCACTTCACCAGGGAAAATGTAATAATAAGCTAAAATTGCCAAAACTCAAAAATTGGTCAAAATACAAGAAAACGTTATATCAACAAAAATAATTAAAATTTTACTGTGGTCAATTTGAAACCAAACAAGCCAGGAAAATAAACAAATGACTCTACTTTAAAATTCCTTGACTATTTTATATTTAAATTTCGAAAGGATGAATTTAAATTAATATGTCCCCAATTACTAAGTTATTGAATTCTGTTGTATCATACCGGACACCTGACTTAACTCACCCTGAAAATGGCATATAGCCTGTTAAGAAAGATTTACATATAAATTTAAATAAGAAAATAAAAACACTTTATAAATATTTAAACAAGATGGGGAAGTGGCTGAACACTTCACAAACCCTATGACTCTCTCTGCCACTCTTTTCTCCAAAAGATACCTTAGTACTATCACACACTGGTCATAATTACACACATCCATTGTTCTGTCCATCAATAGAGAAACATTTTTCGATTCCTTTATTTTACTTGAAATTTCATCCCGAATAATAAGCTTGATTGTACATATAATTTTTGTTGCAGTTGTCTTGCTAAGAAATGTGATTTAGCTTCCTCTTCATTTCCTCATTTTTTGTTCTTTCTTCAAGTGCATATTTACTTGTCAGTTAATTTCTTCAGATGTCTCGCTAAGTAGTTAGAGAGTAAGAGAAAAATTTGGAAATGGTTTCCATAAATTACGAATGGATTTTGTAAGCTATATATGTTTTAACTGACTATGTGGGCAGTTGATTTTTCGTGTTCTACTGTTTGTCTATATAACTAAAATACCGAGATGCCGTCAGTGAAAGCAAGGCATATACTACAATACAGTTTTTTGCTATCTTCGTTATACCTTAATCAATTCTGCTTGAAAATTTGACTATTGCTGTGTTTAAAAATGTGAAAAATTCCATCGTCAAATGGCAGAGGAGGCAAAAGGAGTGTTGCATTCTTCTGTTGCACTGGTTGTACTAGATAACATGAAAAAAAAAGGGGGGATTCAAATTGTTTTGAAAAGGCATCTTAAAAAATCATCTGGACCAATATCTGGCAAATCCTGTTAATTTGTTGATACTCCGTTACATTTTTCGCCAGAATTTTCAGAATTCCTTGACATTTGATCTGATACATAAACTTTTTCTTGCAACTCTTCATTACAATTTTGTTCTTGTTTAACTTCCAAGTTCCACATAGTTAGTCTTGATGTCCACAATTCCAATACCGTCTGACGATTCAGACGTTAATGTAGCAATTTTATTAGAATTCAGTGTAACCGGTAGAAATTTGTAATTTTCCCGTAAGATAGCACAGCTTCTTCTCTTTTCTGAGCTTCTTTCTCTTTTCTGAACTCTTGTCCCGATTTTCATTTTTTTCATGGCTTTTCTTCCATTTTATCCTAAAAAGTAATTTTGGTTCACAAAACTAATTAAAATTGTATGATAAAATAAGATAAACAAATGAATAAAAAAGTTTTGAACGTATCTCCTGATTTAAAAATCACCAACATTTCCTCAAATATCTGTTTATATCACATGGACACGATTCTTAGAGTGGGATCAATATCGCAAGTAATGAGGTAGACTACGTGGCTCATGAAGTATTTTTAATACAACTTAAATTTTCTTTAAAATACCTCTAAATCCTATCAAAAAGGCTTAACATTTCAATGAAAAGGTGCAATTTTTTTTTTCAACGAAAATTTTATATCTGCCTCTAAACAGCATAAATAAGCAGTTCAGGAGTTAATAAATGTAGGCCTCACTGGGTATAGTAAAGTGACATGAAACAGTACGTAACAAAATAAATTTTGTACTTGTTCTACATGCAAATTAATTCCTGGCAACACTATAAATAGTACATTCACTTGAGGCCTACGTGATGTAAGTTCATTTAAGCTTAACCTGTTTTAAATGTATGTAATCAGTAAAAAATTTCATTTCTTAATAACAAAAATACAATATTGAAACACAGTTCTAACTGAATAACTTAGGTGTTGACTAATTTTTAGTTCTACTGTCCACTAGAGTAGGCCTGCATCAGTTCAGTAGCCTCTGAGCTGTGATTGACAATCAATGAAGGTGTGTTACCTATGTTGTGTACTATATAAATAATTTATTATTCATTTAAAACATTGAATAAAATTGGAAAAGGTTTTTTTTAGTGCATGAAAGATATAACCCTTAAATTTTAGATTCTAATATTTTTTCTTGAACAACTGTTTAATAATCTGAAGTCGTCCATTGTTGTAAATGACGTACAAATACGTAGATACAGAATATTTTCACGAAAAGAATTTTGCAACAAATTGTTTATATGACTTATTGCAGGCCGGATTCGTACCTGTCGTACTCGCCAAGCATACGATAAACACAAGATAAACCCTTGGAAAATGGGAGAATCCTTGGCTCACAAAAAACAAACTAAGTCCTTTTCTTTACTTCGTAGCCTTACTCACCTTTTATAAATTTTCTTGTGATAAATTTAGGTTGTGAAATTCAGATTTAGATAGGTTAATTTGGAGGTTATGAAACAAGGGTATGGTTTTAACCAAAAACTATGTGTCAATATGAAAGAAATTCAAATAGTATAACTCATATTCTTGATTTAATTTTAGAAAGCTTTGAACAAAGTTTCACGAGTCCTTCACAACATTGCAATACACAAAGTCAATTGCTTCGGGCACTCAGGAACATGCAAATTAAAGAATAGGCCAAAAAAAACATCTTGAAGAAAACTGAAGAAAATTAATTTAGTACTGTTTAAGTCCACACTAAGATCATAAATCTTAATAAGCAAAAGAAGAATACTGGGTGGTGAAAACCATATCCAGATGCCCTAACGGCCACACGTACAGGCGGAAGTAAGAATTTAGTAGTGATCAAACAAGTCCGAAACAGTTTTCACAGAAAAAATACCACTGGTGTTACCTGTGCATGTTAAATTGACCCTCCCATTCACTTCATTTCTGTGTTACTGCTGTACAATTATTTCTTCATACTACTGTTTGGAATACACAGACCGAGGTTACACCCTATTGGAATCAGGACATCCCGAGGACCGGGGAACAACTCTAACAAAACTCTGCGTGTTGCTGCTAGCATCCCTCTTGCCTGACCTTCACTACCGCGCTCCTATTGGCTACCCAATATATCCACCACCCTCTAGAGACTAAATGAAATCCACGCCTCTTCGCTATTGGGCGTCCTGCAAACTTTGTTGCGTGATAAACGGAGACCTCGGCTTGTTGCTACCCAGCCAACCAGCCATAACTGGATAAAGCTAAACTATTGCACACACTAGCCTATATATATATATATATGTCTGCTTTTTCTCGAGTTCCCAAAGCAACACAACACATACCCACATGAATGAAAACCTGAATCATTAATTAAATTTGTTCTTTGAGTTGAATAAATGCTCCAGATCTCGTTAAAATTTACATCAGTATGTATGTATGAAATTAAAAAAGTAATCAGAAAAAAAAAATATATATATATATATATATATATATATATATGAGAAAAATTAGAAAAAAATAAACAAATACATTTGTCTCTCATCCCTAGAAAACACGCAAAACCTATAATGTTACGGACTCACGTACGCATCTGCAGCACTGCTTTGTGATTATTAGAACGTGCCTAAGTGCAGAGGCATCACTCAACTGACTGTGCCAATCAGACTTAAGTTACTGCAACCTTACGCGCCTGTGAGGTGACGTTAGAACCCCAAGTTGACTGAGAGTAAAAATCAGCCAATCACTAACCATGAAGCATAGCTGCAGATGTGCTCAGGAGTTACTGAAACAATTTGTTGCAAAATTCTTGTCGCAAAATTTCCTGTCTGTACAAATACACTATATTAAACTATAAGTTGAGTTCATGGTTGACAACTACACAAATATGACATGGTCAGGGACTGCTGACTTTCGCGAAAAGAGTTTTGCCCCACTTTGTTTCAGCACCTTTTTTGCACATATGCGGCTCTGCTTCACGGTCAATGATTTGAGGTTTAAACTCCCACGAGTCGTGTGTTTCTACCCGCAAATCATAGACATGCGGTGTTGCAGTAAGCTTACTGTGATTGGCTCAGCGAAATGAGAGTAGTCTCTTCATAAAAGCATGCTGTCCAGTAACCACGAAGCAGAACTGCAGGTGTGCACGTAAGGCACTGAAACAAACTGGGGCAAAACCCATTTTCGTGAAATCAGTAGTCCATAGACATGGGTTATGTGACAGCTATGTGTACAATATTTGTATCGAATAACCTTGTAATAGCTCTCAACTATGTATTTACAGAATGTATTATATACAGTACTTCTACTTGCCTCTCATGTTTGCTGTTCAATTGATGCTACAGCTGTGTCGCGTACAAAATAATTACAAAGCTAGCGCTTGCCGCTCAGTCAGTCAGGGTGCGCATACAGAGTTTCATGTGCTAGACAGAAGCAGTCTATACAACAAAGAGCATAGGGATTAATCACACTCTCTTGTTTCCTCCTGTAATCGTCAAACTGAATTTTCTCTCTGCTTACCAGTAGCGAGCACTTAATTAATTTTACCATTGTCTTCGTCAGTGATTTGTACATTACCATTAAAATGAGCATGGACTTGAACCGCGGGCACACAAATTCGTCTATTCGAGGACGCACTGGCTCGAGGGCCGATGAGCCGGCTGGTCAGCCAAGAGCCTGCTCTTATTATGCACGCAATTACTACTGCACCACAGAAACGTTAATTAACTTTGACAGTACAAAAATGTTTACCATTAATTAATTAAAGACTACAAATCACAATAAAATTTCGGTCGTAGATCCAATTAACAGTCTTTCAAATTATGTCAATGTTCTACCTTAACAGTTTGAAGTGATGATGTTTCACCATAATTCTCCTAAGTTGCCAGTGACTGTTCTCGCCGATACAACACCTCCAGTGTTGTTCTCCATAGCTCACGCCTTTCTGTAACATGCCGACACCTTCTTCACTGCTGTCGTAAATACAACACCCCGAGTGTTGATTGTCCCCTCTGCAGCCCGCTGGTATTACCCAGCCTCGACGCCTGCCACCGCCTCCGCAACTCCACCCCCAAGGGCGCTGCTTTACGTTGTCTCTGCTGCTGACACAACACCTCAAGTGTTTGTCTTCTCCTTGGCCTGTCACTTCTCACGACGTTTGTCGTCGCCCCAGTGGTGCCGACGCTGACCCACGCCACACTCTGGTAACAGAACTCACTCAAGACTCTGCTATTTTGCAGTTTGGAAGCTTTTATATGGCCTGTTTTGTGACCTCAATCAGCAGTGCAACATGAAGACCAGAGGTCTAAAAATAGATATTACCTCACTCATACCTGCTGAAAGTCACATAGGCAAGTGTCGCAGCACCTCTGGGAAACCCCACAACTGTGGTTGAATCATCGGGCTATCCACCTAGCGTGATGTGGCATGCTCCTGCCAGACCAACATATAACAATATTATTTTAAGGTTATACTCAACGATAGTTATTTGCCTGTAAATATGTGAGTTTAATTATTTCTTTACTAGGCATTTACCCATTAAGTCAGATTATATAAAATTATAGTTTTGAAATAAATGTTTTTGAACTAAATAGAAAAATGAACTTTTTAAAATATTCCTTTCATTTAAAAGAAAGCATGCCACTAAACAAGTTAACTACCCCTACACTTTCTGCGTTATTAAACACCACTTTAAGAAATCAAAACCCTTTATATTATTTTAATTGAGTGGTAATTAGTTAGCGTATTTTTGAAAATTCTGACCACTAATTTATTGCACATGTGTATTATAGATTGTACACGGCTTCGTGTGTTAATAGCGCTTATTTATTCACTAATGCTATTTGCAAGAAAAAGTCAAAGTTGCAAACTAGCAAGAAAACGTAGCAAATATTATGACAATAAATAACTTTGCACTCCACCACAATGTTTACGTATAAATTCATGCTAGCGGGTTGTACTGGTAATGAACACTTGAGGACTGAGAGAGAAGTTAAAGATTCCGTCAGAAGTGCTGTGTCTGTCTTGCTGTAGGCCTGTCAACCCTCGTCAAACCATTTGTACGTGATTGCATGCCTGCTGAGCGAGATACTGGGCATATAGTGCAGTAACAGAACGAGTGAGTCTGCCTTGTTGCCCAGTTGCGTGCTGCTAAGATGCTCTACTGTAAGGGGTAAAGATCCCTCGTAAGTAAGCCCTTACATTGAGAAGGAAGGAGGTCTGGAAATGTTAGGGGTGGTTTTGGAATATGTGCCTTTCGAAGAGGTTTGTATTTTGGATCGTAGTGAAAGAGAGTAAGTTGTTTCATATTCTCTGGTATAGCCAATTCTCCCATGTTGTTTAGCTCTCTCTCCCAGGTGTGCTGGTAGTATTTTGTTGCATGACCATTGGACCGTGCGGTCGATTGGCCGTAGACAGCATGGGCTTGGCTGCCTGTGACGTTGGCCAGTGGTCTGGGGGGGTGGGGGTGAGGATGGGTGGTGTGAAGGGGGAGTCAGCTGGTAAGAAGAGACTCTGGAGGAGCGAACACTTGTGAGGTCAACTAGGACGGTCATGGGGTATGCCAGAGCGGAGTTCTTGAGAAAGGCTTATATCTAAAGGTCTAGGAAGGTTGACCACCCTTAGTTTCTCTAAGGGTACAGCAAAGTCTGTAGTTTTGTTCCTTATTCAATGAGGAAATTTGCGGAAGTGCACAGAAGTTTTACAAGCTAACTGAGGGAACCTTCTACTTAGTTTCGTCACACATCTGGTGAAAGTGAGCACACGAGAAGGGAGGCAGTAAGGAGGGTATGCCCTGATGATGTAAGGTACGTCGAGGCACGCTTCTGTTATGAACAGTTGGAAGGTTTGAAATTTTTCTGACATTTTGCAGGTGGACAAGTCAAGTTGAGAGTGAAGCTTAGGGTTAAATGTCTGAAAAGCATGCCATGAGAGGAATGTGGGTTGAATGAAAGGATAGGAACATTTTTTCCATTTAACCTGTATCATTTGTGATGTCAGAGTTTGTGTGACAATGTGTTGTGAACACAGGGTTGTGCAGTACCTATATAAAAAACTGCCTGTCATATTTCGTGAGAAATAATGTAACTTGTGTATTTTTGAAAACAGTGAAATTACATATAAAGTATCCAGTTCTTATTTAGAATATGCCTACTCATTTAATGTTCTTCCAAATTAGTGTTTATTACTAGAATATATCTAATACTATTCGAAATTCTACCTGTGTTAGAGACATGGAGAAACCTTTGGAGAGACTTAAGATAGAAAGTTTTGAATTATTTGTTTTTTGTTGGGTGTTATTTCTTTTAGGAGTCACAAAAAATATATAAAACTGTACCACTCTGCTCAGCAGAGGGCAACACTTAGAGTGGGCATAGATCGGAGTGGTTTGTTTCCAAGGTTGAGTTTTGCTGTCGAGTCAGGGGCACTGTGGTGATGGCAGCACTGTCACTTGTCTCGAAAAAAAAAATAGCTTGAATTGGTTCTTTATCTGAACCAATGTGATGTGAAAATCTGTGAGGAAGAAATCACAGTAGAGATTAGGCACAAAGAGCACTCTGTTGGTGAAAGAAAGTGCAACATGAGAATTGAGAAGTCATGCGGCTAAGTAAGGTAGAAAGAAGTGATGAAATATGGATTAAAGAGCTCATTAAACTGTTGTCGATAGAGGATTGGGGAATATATCAGGCCTTCGAATTTATAGTTAAATTATGTACGAAACAGGAACCATTAAAATTGTTATGGAATTTAGCCGAGAAATGTTATGAGTCGTATGCGCAGGTATTTGTTGAGGTATTGTTGGAGGAAGAAAATAGTATCTTGGACATATTTGTTATGGGTATTTTGGGTAGAGTTTGTACTGTGTGTGTCAAAAGAAGCAGTATTTGTAAATATGTGTACAGCAACACATTGAACCACTAGCAAGTATGTAGAATCTCTCTTAGATTATAGTCGGACATTAGGCTAACATTTAGAGGAGGTAGATCTAGTAGGGTAGATATTGGAAAAATGGCTCCGAGAAAGACTGTTTTTGCTTCGGTAAAATGTTGAAACGGTATTGTAAAAACGTACTGAACACTTTATAAGATTTATTTACGTACCAAGTAATGCTGTGCCAAAGGAACATTATATTCATCAAAATATATTTTGAAATAGTTTTTTAAATAGTCCTAGTATACCTGTTTCATGCCAACATTAGCCAAGGTCAAACTGTAAGAACTTGAGAACTAACCTATTTCTAGATAATTCTACTGTAATTAAAAAAAATTATTTAACTTCATTTATGTACAGCATTATATTTTAACAAAATGACCTTTTGTGGTTACGTGGCAAAACGGTTTAAAATAATTTTGTCTTGTAACGGGGCCATCACAGTCTGAATGGTATCATCATACCTACATATTATTTAAAGCAGATGACAGTCAATACATTCTTTTCACAGTCTCTCTCTCTCTCTCTCTTATTATTATTATTATTATTATTATTATTATTATTATTATTATTATTATTATTATTATTATTATTATTATTATTATTATTAGAGATGCTGCCACACGGTACAACCAATCACTGTGCTTAAACAGCAGATTTGTTAATTGTATGTGTTCACAGTACCCCATCTATATGAGTGCAGCAGTTTTAATGAATATTCAGTTAGTATGACACCCTTGTAATTCCATTCTGAAAATGTGCAGGATGTTTCGAAAAATGTGTAACTTTGTAATAATATAGATTTAAAAAAGTGTATTTTTGTTAAGATTTTCAAAAATCAAACTTTATTATAGCATAATTTATTTTCATACATGTTGCAGTGTTCATCATACAAAATTACCACTCTCCAAAAAATAAACAATGACAAAAAACATAAAAAATTTAAGATTTTTGGTTAACCTTGTATACTTATTTTCACACACATGTATTCAGATGAAGTGTAATTAATTATTTAAGATGTTTTTACGTGCCGTCAAACAGCACAAAGCCTTGGAGTAGGAACAAGGGTGAAAGAGGGGAAGGAGTTTTTTAATCCAGTGGTTTATTTGATACAGAATGACCCTATTGTATTGCTTTTAAAATCTGTGTGCACAGGCATTAATAATTGTTACAATATATGTAGTGCAATTTTCTTGTTGCAGGGAGATGGCAGTTGTGCTACACAGCACAATTCTAAAGTGGGAACTCCGGGAAGGACAGAAGTTGACTACATTGAATTTGTGAAGTGTGACTGTGTAACAGAAGACAGCAACATTGAAGAAAGCAGTGTACCAGCAGGTGATGTGTTGTGTAAGGTCAGTGACAAGTGTTCAGAGGACTACAAGTGTTTGCTACAGAGTGAAGCTACATGCTCGTCTGGCAGGTATCACAGTGATGACAAGTCTGTTACAAGACTGGATCACGTTGTTCCCTCGACAGTGCAGAAGTGCAGTAACAAGAACACTTATGAACATTGTGGAAAGTCTTTTGAGAAGAAAACTAACCTCACAAAGCAGACATCTCATGGTCAGAAACAGACTGCTGTTGGAATAAACTGTGGCGGTAAATCACTGAATGATGATTGTATGGTTTCAAAGAGTAGTATGAAACTTACACAGAAGGGTTTCAGTTGTAAAGTTTGTGGTAAATCATATGAAAAGAAGAATTCTCTTTCTAAGCACATCGTGGTTCATACAGATGAGCGTCCATATAGCTGTGATGAGTGTGGGATGTCATTCAGGCGTAAATGTAATCTAAATAAACATAAAAAGTGTCATACTGGTGAGCGACCATATAGCTGTGATCAGTGTTCGAAATCGTATACTAGAGTGGAACATCTTGCTGAACATAAAATGAGTCATACAGGGCAGTATCCATATAACTGTAAATTGTGCGGGAAATCATATAGTCGTAATAGTGAATATGTTGTTCATCTCAGAACGCACACAGGGGAGTGCCCTTACGCATGTGAGGTATGTGGTGCATCTTTTACGTCTAGAGGAATGCTGACGTGTCATAGTAAAACCCATACAAAAGATAGAAAGAAACGTTCATTCACATGTGAGTTGTGTGCCAAAGCATTCTCTGGGAAACATGCACTTGTTTTGCACATCAGAAAACATACAGGGGAGTATCCTTACTTGTGTGAAGTATGTGGTGTTTCTTATGCATCTTCTGAAACCTTTAAAAAGCACATGTTAACTCATACAGATGAACGTCCGCACCGTTGTGATGTGTGCGGTAAGGCTTTTCAACTGAAAGGTTCTCTAAATGTACACAGTGTGACTCACCTGACTCTGCGTCCCTTTAACTGTGATGTGTGTGGAAAGTCATTTAGAAGCAAATCATGTCTGAGAATTCACTCTAGAATACATACACGAGAGAATATGCACAGTTGCAAAGTATGTAAAAAATCTTTCAGAAGCAAAGCGTATCTTGTTGACCACTGTAGACTTCATACAGGAGAGCAACCCTACAACTGCAGTGTGTGTAATAAATCATTTACTTTCAAAGTTAGTCTAATAGCTCACAGTATGACTCATACAGGAGAACGTCCATTCAATTGTGATATGTGTAAAAAGTCATTTACTGAAAAGAGAATACTTTCAAAGCATATTATTAGACATATAAAGAAGGCATCATTCCTGTGAACTGTGTGTCCAAAGCACGATGTTGTGCAACAGACCTATGTATGTATACACTGTTAATACAGTAAACACTAGTTTTATCGGACCTCCATTCAGCGGACTTCGGATGTAACGGACAAAATCTGGCGATACAAAATTATTCCACCGTCGGGTCAACTTGTCACATGCAGCACAAGACCTACCTGGTTATTGTGCTTTGGTAAGTGACAACAGGCACGCACACAGATAGGCACGTAAAACGGTAGACAGAGCTATTTTTAATCGTGCATCGGGGTACGTGCCGTGTCCGGTCAAGAATGATTGTCTACCTGAATTTTTTTTTACTGAACTGTAAGATCAACAGCGCAAGACCTACCTGGTTATTGTGCTTTGGTGAGCGACATCAGGCCAGTGTTGCCAACCTGTACTCTCATGAAATCCCTAGAAACCACACATTTTCCCCCCTAGATTTCAATAAAAATCCCTAGATGGTTAAAAAAACGATAATAAAATTCTATCACATATAAAAATGTTTAGTTATTGAATATAACATGCGAAAATAAAAACTATAAACCAAAAGCCAAAACAACGACTATTAATAAGAA
>PNEQ01064790.1:6862-23421 GCA_003012365.1 Medauroidea extradentata
CCATATTCCAAAAAAAAAAAAAAAAAAAAAAATTACAAATTACAAGCAAAAATTTTTTAGTTATAATTTACTAATTACAAGTTATAATAATTTTGTTTCACAATGAAGTTGGCAACACGTGAATAGTTACGAGAGATAGATTTTCGTGAGAAATAGGAAAGGGAGATAAGCAACATAAATGATGCCTGAAAAAAATACTTCGGTACTGTTTCAATAACTACATGACAATTCTATGTATTAATTCCAAACTATTTTCATTCTAATCCAGTATAAGTACAGGAATTAATATATGTATCGTACAATACATCGAAAAGTCCATTCCTGTGAGTATGTAACTTCATGCAAGTTATTGTAAATTAGTGCATATTAGTGCAAATCAATGCAAGTTAGTACAACTTAGTGCAAGCAAGTGCAACATGCTGCAACATAGTGCATCTAAATGTAAGCTGATAGAACTTAGTAAAAAGAGATGTTAGATGAAGTTGGTTTGGATAAACTTAGTTGGTCTAGGTTAGGTTAAGGTGGATTATGAATGGAGTAAGTCAGGTTGGGTAAGGTAATGTTGGGTTAGGATAGGTGAATACTAGTGATACTTAGTGAAAGCTAGTGCAACTTAATTCAAGAATGTGATACTTAGTGCAAGAAAGTGCAACATAGTACAAGAAAGTGTAATGTAGATCAAGAAAGTGCAACATAGTGCAGGAAAGTGAAACTTAGTGTACAAAAGGGCAACTTAGTGCATGGAAGTGAAATTTAGTGCAAGAAAGTGCAAGTTACGTTAGTGTAGGTTGTGATAGGTTAGGTTGGGTTATGTGTAGTTGGGTTAGATAGGGTTAGGTTGGGCTAGGTTAGGTTGGGTTAGGGTGGGTGCAAGCTAGTGATACTTGGTGCTAGCTAGTGCCGCATAGAAAATGCTAGAGCAACCTAGTGAATGTCAGTGCAACTTAGTGCAATAAAGTGCATTTAGTGCAATAAAGTGAATTTAGTGCAAGAAAGTGCAACTTAGTGCAAGAAAGTGCAACATCGTGTACAAAAGTGCAACTTAGTGCACGAAAGTTAAATTTAGTGCCAGGAAGTTCAAGTTAGGTTAATGTATATTATTAGGTTAGGTTGGATTGGAATAGGATTGGTTGCATTAGGTAAGGTTGGGTTAGATTTATTGGGTTAGGTTAGGTAGGGTTAGGTTGGGTTAGGTTAGGTTGTGTTATGTTGGGTTGGGTTGAGTTAGGTAAGGTTGAGTTAGGGTGGGTGCAAGCTTGTGATACTTGGTGCAAGCTAGTGCCACTTAGAGAATGCTAGAGTAACATAGTGCATGTTAGTTCAACTCAATGTAAGATAGTGCAACATAGTGCAATAAAGTGCATCTTAGTGCAAGAAAGTGCAAATTAGTGCAAGAAAGTGCAAATTAGTGCAAGAAAGTGTCACTTAGTGCAGCTTAGTGTAAGAAAGTGCCACTTAGTGCAACTTAGTGCAAGAAACTGCCACTTAGTGCAAGAAAGTGCCACTTAGTGCATGAAAGTGCAACTTAGTGCACGAAATTGCAACTTAGTGCACGAAAGTGTAACTTAGTGCAAGAATGTGCAACTTAGTGCAAGAAAGTGCAACTTTGTGTACAAAAGTGCAACTTAGTGCCGAAAGTGAAATTTAGTGCATGGAAGTTCAAGTTATGTTTGTGTAGGTTTTTGGGTTAGGTTGGATTGGGATAGGATTCGTTGCATTAGTTAAGGTTGGGTTAGGTTTATTGGGTTAGGTTAGGTAGGGTTAGGTTGGATTAAGTTAGGTTGTGTTATGTTGGGTTGAGTTAGGTAAGGTTGGGTTAGGGTGGGTGCAAGCTTGTGATACTTGGTGCAAGCTAATGCCACTTAGAGAATGCTAGTGTAACATAGTGAATGTTAGTTCAAGTCAATGTAAGATAGTACAACTTAGTGCAGTAAAGTGCAACTTAGTGCAAGAAAGTGCAACTTACTGCATGAAAGTGCAAATTTGCAAGAAAGTGTAACTTAGTGCAAGAAAGTGCAGCTTAGTGCAAGAAAGTGAAAATTTGTGTACAAAGGTGTAACTCAGTGCACGAAAATGAAATTTAGTGCAAGGAAGTTTAAGTTATGTTTGTGTAGGTTTTTGGGTTAGGTTGGATTGGGATGGTTTTGTTGGGTTAGGTTAGGTTGGGTTAGGTTAGGTTGGATTAGGTTAAGTTGGGTTAGGTTAGGTAAGGTTGATGTAGGTTAGGTTGTGTTAAGTTAGGTATGTTTAAATTAGATTGGCTTCAAATTGGGTTGAGTTAGGTTAGGGTGGGTGCAAGCTATTGATACTTGGTGCAAGCTAGTACAACTTCGAGGATGCTAGTGCAACATAGTGCATGTTAGTGCAAGTTAATGTAAGATAATGTAACTTAGTGCATAAAAGTGCAAATAAGTGCAAGAAAGTGCAGTTTAGTGCAGGAAAGTGAAACTTAGTGCAGAGAAGTGCAACTTAGTGTACAAAAGTGCGTCTTAGTTCACGAAAGTGAAATTTAGTGTAAGGAAGTGCAAGTTAGGTTACTGTAGGTTGTTAGGTTAGGTTGGGTTGGGGTAGGTTGGGTTTGATTAGGTTTGGTTGGGTTAGGGCACGGTCGTAGAAGAACAGGTCTGGACACTCGCCTGGATATTTGACCGACTTGTTGTTTGGCTGTAGTTCACCAAGTTACCGAGACTATTGTGTTTTATTGGCGCTGATGTTATGGTGGTTGGACTAAACTCCGCCCACTTCCTTTCCGCTAAGATAAACATTTTATAAAAAAGTATTATTTATCAATTTATGAAAAACTTTATTCACTCACAAATTCAAGAAAAGGCTCCAGCAATCTTTATTTACTTTATAAATTTAACAATGGAAAAGAGTGGACGGAGTTTGAGTCCGACCGCCCGGATTACAGCGCCAAAAAGTACGACATTATCGGTAACTTAACGAACTACAGCCAAACAACAAGGGGGTCAAGCAAAATACATTGTTAGATAGGCGAGTGTCCAGACCTGTTCTTCTACGACCGTGGGTTAGGGTTACGTTGGGTTAGGTTAGGTTGATTTAGGTTAAGTTGGGTTAAGTTAGATATAATAGTTGTTATATTGGGTTTGGTTGGGTTGGGTTAGGGTTACGTTGAGTTAGGTTAGGTTGAAATAGGTTAAGTTGGGTTAAGTTAGGTATAGTTGTTAGATTGGGTTTAGTTGGGTTGAGTTAGGTAATGTTGGTGCAAGCTAGTGCCACTTAGCGAATACTAAGTGTATGTTAGTGCAACTGAATGTAAGATAGTGCAACTTAATGCAAGAAAGCGCAATTTAGTGCAAGAAAGTGCAATGTAATACAAGAAAGTGCACCTTAGTGCAAGTAAATGCAACTTAGTGCAAGAAAGTGCAACTTAGTGTACTAAAGTGCAACTTTGTCGACGAAAGTGAAATTTAGTGCAAGGAAGTTCAAGTTAGGTTAATGTAGGTTAGGTTGGGTTAGGTTCGGTTTAGTTGGGTAAGGTTGGGTTAGGTTAGGTTTGGTTAGGTGGGTTAGGTTAGATTGATTTAGGTTAAGTTTGGTTAAGTTAGGTTTGGTTAAGTTAGATTCGGTTAAGTTGTCTTGGGTAGAGTTAGGTTAGGTTGGGTTATGGTGGGTGCAAGCTTATGATACTTGGTGCAAGCTAGTGCCACTTAGAGAATGCTAGTGTAACCTAATGAATGTTAGTGCAACTCAATGTAAGATAGTGCAACCTAGTGAATGTTAGTGCAACTCAATGTAAGATAGTGCAACCTAGTGAATGTTAGTGCAACTCAATGTAAGATAGTACAACATAGTGCAATGAAGTGCAATTTAGTGCAAGAAAGTGCAACTTAGTGTAAGAAAGTGCAACTTGGTGCAGAAAAGTGCAACTTAGTGTACAAAAGTGCAATTTTGTGCATTAAAGTTAAATTTAGTGCAAGGAAATTTAAGTTATGTTAGTGTTGGTTGTTAGGTTATGTTGGATTGGGATAGGTTTGGTTGGGTTAGATTAGGTTTAGTTGGATTAGGTTAGGTTTCATTACGTAGGGTTAGGTTGGGTTAGGTTAGGTTGATTTTGGTTAGGTTAAATTAGATATGGTTAACTTAAATTGGGTTAAGTTGGGTTGGGTTGAGTTAGGTAAGGTTGGTTTAGGGTGTGTGCAAGCTTGTAATACTTTGTGCAAGCTAGTGCCACTTAGGGAATGCTAGAGCAATATAGTGCATGTTAGTGCAACTCAATATAAGATAGTGTAACTTAGTGCAAGAAAGTGCAATGTAGTGCAAGAAAGTGCAACATAGTGAAAGAAAGTGCAACTTTGTTCAAGACAATGCAAGTTAGTGTAAGAAAGTGCAAATTAGTGCATGATAGGGCAACTTGATGACGGTTAACTTGGTTGGGTTAGGTTAACTTAGGTTAGGTTGAGTTATTTTGGATTAGGTTAGGCTGTATTGAGTTAGGTTAGGTTAATTTGGGTGAGGTTGGCTTAGGTTATGTGATGTTGGGTTATTTTGGGATAGGTTAGTTAAGGTTAGGTTGGGTTATAGTTGGGTGCAAGCTAGTGTCACTTAGTGAAAGTTTGGTCCACCTTAGTGCATGAAAGTGCATCTTAGTGTATGCAAGGTTAGATGAAATTGGTACGTTTTATGTTCGGTTGTATTAGGTTAGTTTGGTTTAGGTTGCCTTAGGTTATATTGGGTTATGATAGGTTGGGTTTAGTTAGGTTTGTTGTATTAGTTTGGAATAGGGAGGATTGCAAGTGAGTGCAATTTACTGCAATATAATGCAACTTGACACAAGACAATGCTACTTAGTTAAAAATGTGCTACTTTATGCAAGCTGGCAGAACTTATTGTACGCAAGATTGGGTGAAAATGATTAATTGTGTCACCCAACTGAACCTAAGTCAAACAATCTAAGCTAATGCAAACTGTCAACACAACCGAACATAATAAGCAATGAGTTTGTGTCAAAAAAATTGTTGCATCATTTGTAGAGACCTGAAAAATTCGCGTTTTCGTTTAGGTGCAAGCTAGATTCCCAGCACCTATAGGTCTGTATCAAGTTCACAATTAGCCGTTGACTTACTTGACACTTCCTGGAAGTATCTGAGCCAATAATAAAACTGTAGTTGAATACAGGCCCATTTTACTGTCATCGTTAAATGTCCCCAGCACCAAAATAAGCTAATTTTATTTCTCGATTTTCTCTTGAACGAGTGAGCCAGTTTTTAATACGTAACAGTAAGTTGTGTTGCTTTGACAAACAAATTTTTATGATTATGTTTTAACCACGTTGATTAAGCAGAAATTTGAATTCGATTATCTAACTTCTAAAACAAATCTATTTTTAAAAACATGAGCTTACAGAACTATAGATCAGTGCCAGCAGAGTAGAATGTGATGCACAAAGTACTAATAACTATTATAAAACGAGCCGAAAGAGAAATTTAAGATACATTTAATAAATAAATTATATTGGTGGCGACTGATGGAAAAGAGAGGAAGAGAGAGCCATGTATATGTTGAGCAAAGAAAGAAATAAGAAACGACACGCACCTGTCTGTTTCGAGATAGGCTTCCTCCAACCCCTTCTACATGACCGAGTGTCATGCTTCGGTTATCGGTGAATGAAATGTTCTCATTGTTACAGAGCGAGTGTATGGTAGCTGTCTTGTAGTAAGGACAACGCCATCGCCGAGTAGAACAGAAGCCCATCAGTTATTTTAATAATGCTATGATGTTGACTGATAATGTTCACTATTATTATCGTTTAAACGTTATTTTTGGTTATTCGAGATTATCGACTCTCTCTCTACCGACTCGATAACTGATGTTTGGAGCTTACTAAATTCGCGAAGGTCCCGTCGACGTCAGTTTGTTTCTCTGCACGTCCACGGGTATGTAAGGTATGGTGAGGTACCTGGCCGCGGAGAGAGGAGATAGTTTGTACCTGACTGTGGTCACAGCAGCCTCACTGCCGGGTCAGTGACCTCGGAAGGTCGCACTCCAGCGCCGCTGCTGGTCCAGGGAGAAACAACTTCGAGGAAGCACGGGACACGTTCCTCACAACTAGACATTACTGTTAACGGTTGACTAACGGAAACATTGTTAGCGTATTTTAGCAAGACGCTATTTTCAACACTGCCGTTACACGTCTGCCTAGGATGCAAGAACCTTTGTTAAAACAATATTAAAGTGTCAGCCAGTATTTTTTTTTTTTTTTTTTTTTGCCGCCCGATGACTAGAGACCGGAAAAAATCGCGGATTCACTGACTTGTAGATAGTCTCCAAGAATATATGTGTACTCTAGCAGACAACTGCTACTCATTGGCTACTCTCTAACATAGTGATTGGGCCTTCATTTAGTTACGTTTTTGGTACTGGCTCAGCGACTTCGAGGAGCTGTCAAAAGAGCCGAGGGCCAATTGCGAAAGTGACACCAACTTATAGTAGTTATGATTCTAGTTTGTTCCCATATGAAAACGCGAATTTTTCTGATCCCTACCGATGACGCATAGACATTTGAAAAATTCGCGTTTTCATTTGGCCACAAGCTAGTACTCAAGTAACTCTAAGGCTGTGTCTCAACTCGCTGAAAGAGCACTCTCTCGCCCACTCTTGACGTCACAGAGAGTACTTTCTACTGCCCCAACTCAAAGGGAGAGTGTGCAACAGGAGAGTGAACGAGAGTGAACGACGATGTTCCCTCGCTGCTCACTCTGGTGTTTACTGTGTGGCAGCCATATTGATTGCCTCGCCGTCGAGGGCACGACAAAGGGTAGATGTCCCAATTCTTTTCGGAGTGAGTTAAAGTGACCGAGAAGGAGAGTGGGTAGTGAGAGTGTACACACTCTGAATTGAGACACGGCCTAGACTCGTGCTCTTCACTTTTTTTATACGTTTTTGACACTTTATGTAGAGAACTCAGCCAATGATAAAGAATCAACTACACGCCGGCCCTATCATGTGCTACCACTGTGTCAGCGAGCAGCCAATAACACCTGCTGTTGTTTGCTTGAGTACATATATATTCTTGGAGGCTAGCCTACCTGTCAGTGAACCACGACTTTTTCCCTTTTCTACCGATGACTATTAACTAGGGACAGGAATATTTCGCGAATTCGATTACCTACGTGCTAAACTCCATTGTACTATGCATACTCAAGCCCCGACTATTTGTCTACTAGCTGCTACTCAGTGCAACAACAGACAATGAACGAATAGACGGGGCTTGAGTATGCATAGTATAATGGATTATTGCCGGCAGGTCATTGAATTCGCAAAATTTTCCTGTCCCTTCTATTAACTATTAAAATAAACAATTTTTAACGAGATTATTGAGGCTGAAGTTCACGGATAACGTAAACTTCTGGTAAACAACCTCTTCGTATAGTTTCATTCAGATGCGTGTCTTCGGATATAGTTAGACACTGGAAAATCGCGGGAATACTTGACTGTTTGCTAGGCTCTAACGTGATGTATATAACACTGAATGTTTCGTATCAACATTGGCTATCGTTTATTTGCAGCATTTTTTCTCTCTACAACAGGCCCAGTTATAACTGCACAGCTTGGACACACAGCGTGTGTGATTTGTCCCAAAACTGTTCACACGTGTCACGGTTAGGATAATACAGTTTATTGGAGACTATGCTAAACCTTTTCGCGATTTTACAGTGTCTCTAGATATATATTTAGTTGATGAACTGGTGTATTCTACTATAAAGCAGTATATTTTGAAAATAACATTCTTATTTTCACCGCGACACTATAATGCTGAAAATTCGTAACTTTTTATTTCGACCCTAGAAATTACGCTAAAAACGGACGTTGCGCTGACAAACCGTTAGCTTGTAAAGTTGGTAATATGAATATTCTTTGTTACTTTTTCGTATTGTTGTTGACTTACAGTTACCTGGGTATTTCAAGAAATTCCTATGACGTTACTTTGTATCTAACGACTTGTAAGGGCCCTCACTTTTTGCAGTTAAATCCGTCACAGTGAATGTATTTCGAAAATAATTTTAGCATTCGTAGTATTCCCATAACGGCATGTCAAAGTCAAAATTTGCATGTTACGGTAGCATACATCCGACGAAAACCGACAGACTTACTGGAATGAAACAATTTACACCGAAATTAAGTGTCACGAACTACATGCATAAAGTTATAAAACATAAAATAACTGTTTTTTGTATTTCAGTTAAGGTTATAATAACTTCTAGCACTTAGTCCGTGACGAAGTAAAGTACTCACTAATAACATCCCCAACTAACATTATTTTGTAATAATATATAATTAAGAATTGTTCACACTCGAACGCTCTTACAATAAAAAGTACTGGACATTATAAAAAAAATGGCAGTGTAGGTCGTCGGCGCTCAGACTCCTTAATTTTAAGGTAAAGAAAAGTATATCATTGCATTTGTAGTTCAATACTTTGGCTTTCGACATCACTCCAGCAAAATATCTGTTCAAAATACTTGGCACATGCCATCGTTCAGCATTAACCTTTCTTGCTTTTCTTCACTGCCGTACATAAATCGGCATATTTAATTTAGGTACAGCGTTCGAGTCAGTGATCGCATGCACTTTTAATACCACGGCCTTCATTGCTGACTGTGTTTTACAGAAGAGCAAACATTGTTCTGTTGTGACGATTGTAACTATGGCAATATCGATCTCATACCCTCGAGAACGTAATTAATTAATGAACTGGTGGTTCTAAGATGGCTTCAAAGCATTTATTAATATGCGTAGCTAGTTAGTAGCAATGGCACGTGGTGAACGACTTAAGGGTACAATGGTGTTTGCCCATGAGTGTACACTCTAGTGTGTACTCGGCAGGAACTGAGGGCCACTGAGGAACCGGGAAAGGGAGGGGGGACTGAACGTAATGACACAAGCATCCCTTCACACACGTTAGCAACAGAATCAAGGTTAACCGTCTGAAATGTTAGACATCACGTATAGGTTGTTCACGTTAAATCATAACTTTTGAAAACCATCTTTTAAGATTAATAATAAAAAAATGTTATAAACTTTATATGGGATTCAACCTCAGAATTGGGTGAAGTTAATACTAAGTGTTTATTACTAATACTCCTATATTTATATTCACAACTGACGGAAACATTCTAATTGGCTGAAAGACAAACCAGTAATCAGGGCTTCAAAAGTAAGTACACTGTAAATTAGTAAACAAACGCCCGTTATAAATTATCGTCACTGTTGCCAAGTACACCCCCTTGTTATTTGAAAAACGAATAAGCAACATTCCAACGAAATCTATGTTGTAGTGTTGGATTCCAATCCAAACCGTCTTCGCCTGGCTAGTGTAGTTGATGGGGAAATTTCTGCAACATGCCTGTGAGTACTTTAAAAGGGATGTGTAAGACGTCGGAAAAAATGCAATTATTTTATGAGGTTACGTCTACCTTGTGTAAGGAGGAATCGGGCAACATTTTACTTTCGCAGACTACTTGTGGGAATACTAGAGGGCACGGCCGTAGAAGAACAGGTCCGGACACTCGCCTGGAAACTTGACCCCCTTGTTGTTTGGCTGCAGTTCGTCAAGTTCACGATAATGATGTACGTCTGTGGCGCTGCAATCAGGGCGGTCGAGCTCAAACTCCGCCCACTTTTCTCCCACTTTTTTCCAGCGTTTACATTATAAAGATAAACAATTTATCAAAACTTATTTTTTTTACAAATTTATGAAGTTCTTTCTTCGCTCACAATTATGGCTCCAGCAATCTTTATTTACTTAACAATTTAACACTGGAAAAAAATGGGCGGAATTTGAACCCGACCGCCCTGGTTGCAGCGCCAAAGACGTACAACAAACTCGGTAACTTGCTGAACTGCAGCCAAACAACAGTAGGGTCAAACAAAATACATTAGTATATAGGCGAGTGCCCAGACCTGTACTTCTACGACCGTGCTAGAGGGTCACGGTAAATGTCATGAATCAACTAACAGCTACAAACTTAGTGCAAGCAATGTGACTGCGTAGTAGTAATTTATCAATATTATAGATGATAGGTATAATCCAAAGCCGACAACTTGTCTCATTCAAGACGGAGTTTGACTGCGAGTATTTTTATGTGAGTGCTTTCGATATTGCTGATATTTTCGCAGGGGTCTCCTCGTTCAAAGCCATCCAGTTTGCATCGTGTAAAATATGCTTGAGGTATCACAAGAGTAGCGAGATGAATCTGAGACGTCATGACTTGAATGTGGGTACACAAACTATGCGGGTTCATGAGCAAGAGTCTCTGATTTCTGGTGGAAAGAATATTGTAACGTCTTGTTTCAGTGTCTCACGTGGCCATCGTCAGCTCTGCTTCGTGGTAATTGGCTGGGCGTCTTTGTTCAGACACGTATCTCATTTGACTGCACCAATCAGAATAAGGTTACTGTGACGTCACACGTCTGTTATTTGCCAGTAGATTCCCAAGACAAGTGAGAAATAAAACAGCCAATCACTGACCAGGGAACACAGCTGCACGTGTTCACATAAGCAGGAGCATCAATTGGGGAACAGGGAGGGGGCTAATGCCCCCCCCCCGCCCCTGGGTTTAGAATTTTATGTGTATATATTTTTTTTTTGTATTTTTAATTTTAAATAATGTTAACTTAAGCACATAAAACTGAAGTTTTATTATTAAAGTATCTAATTTATACATGCTTAATTAATAAAAAAGATGCAACAAAGCCACTGTCGCCGGAAAACAACATCTTGCCCCCCCCCTCCCCCTAGAAAAACCTGAAATGACGCCCCTGCACATAAGACATTGAAACCCAATGTTGCAGAAATCTTTTCACCATAAAATCGTCGCTCTACGAATGAGGCATTGAAACATTGTGGTATAAGAAATATTTTCACCAAAAATCGCTGGCTCTACGTTATGAGAATAAGATTGCTATGATAATTTGGTCAAGCAAACTGTTATTTCGCGAGGTTTTCCTCCTGGCGGCCATTGACGCTGTAGGCAGAAGAGGAGGAAAAGTGAATACCTAGAAATATCTGTGAAACGTTTCCGTGCAGGGAGAGAGCGGGGTCATATGGCCGCCGTCTGAGGCGAGGTGTAGGTACAAGGACATCAGGTGAAGTGAGGTAGTGAGTTTGGTCAGCCGCCCAGGAGACCGAGCGGCGTGCACAGCTTTGGCCGTTACAAGATTATTCGAAAACTGCTCGAAGCATATGAGTGATGTCTACTTAGGTATACCATTTGAACAACGCTACATGTGTGTATGCCCATTTAATATCCTTCCTTCAAGTATCTCTAAATTTATTTTTAAGCTGCCGGTTATGGTGTACAAGCGTTGGAAGAGAGGAGAATATGTATTTAGAATGTAGATGTGGAATGTGGAGAGAGACTTGTAGTGTTGTTGGTACAAACTACGTCTTACAGGTAAGTGATAACTAGTCCGGAAAATAGTACAGTTGACGTGAAAGCTGAAAAAGATAGTTTTAATATGGAACATGAAAGATTACTGATGCTATTTCCCACACAGCTATAGCTAGAGGATACCCTTTCACTGCACAGAAGACATAACTTGTTAGCATATTCTGTGGACGGTTCTCTCGTTATAAACATGATGTAGGTGAAAGCAGGATAGATAATTTAATTTTAAATAAAATCTCAGTGTTCAAAGAAAATATGTAGATTTAGCAATCAACCTCGGTTTAACAGTCGTAGAGTCTATTCTGAATTAAAATAATTAAAGTTCCAAAAAGCCTTTAACGCAAAACGTAAATATGCTACGTAATTTAGCAGGTCCATTATCTTGACACAAATTAAACATCAATTTTGCCGACACAGTTCCAGTTAATAAATTCCAAGGGGTGCATCAAACTGATGAAATAGAGTCAAATAATTGCAAATAAATATGTCGATTTTACAGTTCTGCTGTTGCTGACTTGAAGATCACTATAAAACATACAATTGAAGAAAACTAATCAAAATCGTGCCTCTTGTTAAATGGCAAACTTATAGTAGGTTGATTTCCTACCCTAAGCTCTCTCCCTGGAACTTCCTAATTTAGGATGGCGGCAGATAACAATAAGTGCTTGAAGACTTATCTGCCGAGATATCTTGTTAGTTCGAAGGGGAGATAGAGAAGAAGAAACTATTGTTACCACACAATAGTTTAAAGGCCTATCAAGTATCGTTGCCTAGGAGGTTTTAAAAACTGTTTGTTGTCCAAAGAAATAGGAGTAATATTAATACTAAATAGTACATAAACAACTGGAATCACTTATACAATATTTTAACAGGTCAAAATAGGTTAATTAGGGTATCCTCAATAAAATAAATAACATATTTAAATATTGGAAATACACAATTTAGGTTAATAAAATTATTATCTGGGGTAGTATTACAAATTAAAGTCAATTAAAGTTCAAAATAACATTGAAAACATAAAAATCACATAAATATAAGAAAAACATAATTAATTCAATAAATAAACCAAAAAATATCTGTAATACCATTACAGAAATGGCGAAAATTTGTGTTCTTATTGTCATTTTCCGGTATGGAAATCTTGTTTTAGAATCTTCCAAAAGGTATAGGCGTGTACAATATACCTTTAACTTCAATAATATATATCATAAAATGATAGTGTCACCACTGAAAGTCTCATACAGGCGCGTTGTCGGCTAGAAGACTTGCGCGGCAGTTGAGTAACTTGCACCTGGAGGCAAGGGAGAGGCTTCTTGCGTGTGCTGTGCCGTCCCTATAGTTTCCGTACTTCTAGACCTAGAACGTGCAAACACGTCCACGCAGGCGAGGTCTTGAGTGCTAATGAGGGCGACGTGAGATGAGTGTGATGAAGCAACGAAGGACTGCAAGGACTCAAGCATTTCACGCAATTTAAAAGTCAGTTTGCAATTTCTCTGCACTACTTGGTGTTACTGCAAACCAAATTTCCTTGGTTCAGCCTCCTGTGTTTTCAGAAAACAGCTTTCTGAGGCTGTAATTGACTCTCGTCAAATCCTTTCTATTAGAAGCTATATAAACATGATGATATATATCTTTGAACGAATCTTGCAATGTGTTAGCGGACATACGTCACACACCCCACAACTGTTGTCACCTGCTATTAAGTCTGTGTTGTCTTTGTTGTGGTGTCTGCGTTCACATTTAGGGCCGTATCTATAGACCTGTTTCGAATGACAACCAATTGCGCATCAATGCTTTCTCTATGGGGATAGCAGTTAGTTGTCATTCGAAAGAGGTTTACAATATCGGCCCTTAGTCATGTATCTTGTCTTTTATGTTGTCACTGTTGTCCTCGTACATTTTGTCGCCACTTTTCACTTACCTTGTTTTGTTGTGATTATTTTATTGTTCCTTTTTCTGTCTGCTTTCATGATAAAAATATTATATCGCGTACTGGAATTGTATGTTGTACGTTTGTTGACAACAGTTAATACTGACTTTGATTTGTATTATTGTGAGGTTTTCTGCAACTCGGCAACATTCGCTCGCGTTGGCGTATGTCCACAACAATAGTTAAGTTTATGATATTACTTGGAAAGTAAGTGACGATTGTAATTTTTTGTGCATATCCGGTTACTGTAACTATGCAAATGGTATTTCAGACAAAGATGATTTTTAAACTAGTAGTAGTTCCTTCAGTTGTGCTGTGTACGTGCCCTCAAGAATTTGCAGTTGTTTCTTGCAACATTCTTACCAGTACATCATAGCATCTATCCGGGTTCAATCCTTAAAATATCGTAAGAAGGTTTCCCTCGCATACCTTCACCTCTCCGACCATGCCGCGTCTTATCTCGTTAATTTTTCATCCGGGCAGAGAAGGACATTACTGTCTCTCGGTCAAGGCTACTGGGACCAGCTTTACTTCGTTTCGTGTAACTTCGGTAAAACTTTACAGATACTTACGGGAAACAATTTTTAGTATTTTGTTATATGTGCCACAATGTAATACATTCTTTAGTTATGAAATATACCTGAGATGTTCATTTCACCATTTGTACTGCAAACTTAGTCTTGCACAGTACCACAGCATACCACTAGATACTAACAGTAAGTAGCAGTAATAATAAGTAGCTGTCAATTTTACTGAAGTTATACGAAACAAAGTACGACACCCGCTTCCTTTCATCTCATCCATGCCGACCCTAACTTGGAGGCTGGAGCTATGTTCGTATATCTTATAAAATAATTTCGAGGTCTTCGAGCCCCAAGTAGGTAGTTGTTAGCGTTGAAGCTACGTCCTTCATCGCTCTTCCGCCGCTGCACTTCGTGGTTTGATGCAAGGCCACGACTGGGTGTTATTACAATGATATGTACATATCCTCTTCCCATCTTTGTTTCGACACTTCTTCCTCTCACTCTTCCATATTTTTACCTAGGACATTCTGACGTGAATATTTTGTTCTCAGCTTCCATCAATGTCACATGTTCTGACACACTCTCCGATCATACGAAGTTACTCTCAGTCGCACTACATTACACTGGAACTAATAAAAAAAATTACTAGTCCTTTGAGAAGCTTGTCCTCAAATTATCCCACGCAGACCGTCAACACAAGCAGTCTTAAAAAATTGCCTTTTTAACTTTCCCGATTTTATAATTTACTTGTCTGTTTGTCTGTGTATGTTCTTTGGTTTTCTGTGAGACGCCATTTAATGCAATGGCGTGTGTCCAAAACATTTCTTTGGTTTGTAACTTTCTCCCAACGCAAGAATCGTTTACACATAACTTCATCGCTTGTGGTTGTGGAACGTTCAGTACTTGCAGTGAAAACTACACGCAAATGAACGTCAATAATAATTACTTCAACAACAGATGTTCTTCTAGAGTATTCTCTCTACAGCTTCACATTTTAAAAATCTGTTACGCTTCTTTTGTTAATTATTCCGTTTTCATTGCTATATGGTTTTATGCAGGCTGTTACTGAACAACACCCACAAACTCCGGCAGGTGATTCCTTATGAAAACACAAGCAGAAATATCACTTTGCATTTTTCGCCTAAACTTAATACTAAGAGAGTAATGAGACTCTGTAGATCAAAATTTATAATCATATTTCCCCAAAAGATCGGAAACTAAATAACATAAAAGAACAATATTTTCAGCACTTCTTAATGCTTTTTGGACCTCCAAACCACCAGCAAATACAACTCGATACCTTCCACCCTTATAAAAATAATAGGGGTGGCTACCCTATAATTACATACAACTATTTAACCGTCAGGATTTTCAAATATTTGAAGATGGTTTATTGAGAAATGAGACCTGTGTAACAAAAAATGTCATCTTGTTGCAACTGTCTAGGACATACCGTTTATGCTCAAAACACATCTGAATATTCGAGCAGACATACAGAGCCTAGAGCATAGGCAATCCTGTGAACATCTATGTGATGTGTGCAGCGTACAGACGATGGTGGACATTCACTGCAAACAACAAGTACAATACTGTTAAAGTGGAAGATCAATTTGTTGCTAGTATTCTGCGTACATGTCGTAGCAGTTGTGAACGAAAATGGTAGGTCCCAGACAGCCGAAACATGTGCAAATGGTATTTTATTCGTCATGCTGATAGTAAACCAAACACGAATAACTTCTTAAGTACTATTTGAAAAATAAAATTTTGCAACATCCTGAAGTTCGTGCCATGAACGAGACCACTCCCCTGACAGTTCTGTGGGCATGGTTTTATGTGGTTCTTGATGAATCACCATTCGGTGTCAAGCATTTTCTGGGATGTCATGACGATTCCTTCTACATTGTCACTTGTTCTTTACTGTGTAATGGGCAAAATTTCAATGTTTTTAAATTATATGTTTTTAAATTAAGATAGATGTGTAGCATAAACACTGAACTGAAAAAGTGTGTTGTTGGTAAGCCTCTAGAGAGGGTCGAGGTGAAGTCAGCACTAGACAGGACAGGAAAAATATTAGCTCTGCGAGGGGCCAAGAAAAAGTGTCGCCGAGGCTTGTCGCATCCCCAGGGAGTCTCAAAATGAGTGAAAGAAGGGTTGTTTCCTTGTTAAGAGAAACTTCGCTGGTGGCCCAGCCATGCTCCAGCAGTGTAACCCCTTCCCCTTTTAAATCACTCTGAGAGACAGCGAAACATTTGGAACGAGGCTCTTTTCTTCTCTCCCCCACCCCTAACTTTCGAAAATGGCGGCGAACGAGCCGAAGCCATGCTGGTGGCAACAATAAAAATAAATGAAATTGTATATAATATTCAAATAGTGTCAAAATTAAAAGGAAACGATTGTAGTATGTGGGAAATATGTGTCTTTATGCAATGTAAGATTTATGTAAATAATTTCAACAATTTTGAATGAATAAATGGCGGAGGGCCTGTGCCGTGAGACAGTCGCCGAGTCGGGGCGTGGCCTGTTTTTCAGGGAAGGTCGGTGATTGGGCAGTTTAAAAACGTGGAGATCGCGACGGTTTTGTGGTTGTCAGGGAGTGTTGAAGCACTATCGCGGCAGTTGCCCGTGGACCCCTCCGAAAGGTGGTTCGCATGGGTCAGCTACATTTTTCAGTTGAGTAAATTTTTGAAAGTTTCT
>PNEQ01064790.1:23521-70298 GCA_003012365.1 Medauroidea extradentata
GAAAGGTGGTTCGCACGGGTCAGCTACATTGTTCAGTTGATTAAATTTTTAGACGTTTGATCGCGGCAGGAGTCCGCGGGAACTTTACTAAAGTGACGTCCTAAAACGGAACGATAGTAGCAATTAAAATATTGTCGAGGTTAAGAGAAATTTTGGATTAGTGCGTTATTTGCGACTGCCGCACTAATACAGTCGAGGCTGCGTCTCTATCGGACACTGGACGCGACGACAAGTACCTCGCAAGGAACGGCTATTTCAGTTTGGTCATTCGCATAATTAGTACTTTAAGAATCTAATCATTAGTGAGTGACAGGCTGCAAAGGAGCTGTTTTATAGGATGAATCGCAGTCAATATAAGGCCGGGTTCAACTGAATCATGCGTTCATAAATAAAATATAATTTACTTGGTGTCAGAAAAGACGTTTGTGAGTTGTCTATCTTATTTTTATTGGATTTTGTCCCTCGTCGACAGCTAGGTCGTTACAGATGGTAACACATAACTTTATACAAGGGCAGAGAATGGAATCAGCAATGCCCGGCGCGGTCTACCGCAATTTTCGTCTTCATTATTTTATATTGTATTTGTACCAGATATTTTTTTCCGTATTTTAGACACAAAATGTGACTAAATTTGGCTTTTATGGAATTTTTTTATCTCTCATAGTTTTCGCGTAACGGCTTGTTAAAGTCATATTTTGCTTCTTTCCGTTTTAACGACTACACTAAAACCAACTGATATACCAAACTAAAAAAAAAATCACAGTGGATAAATACATTGCAGGCTACAATGACATGCTCGTAGAATTAAAGAATAAAAATTATTTGTATTTTTTAAAAAATTATTGAATTTGTTAAAATGTTTATTTTTAGTTTCAGCATTTTTTTTTTAATACAAATAATTTTTATTCTTTAATTTTATGAGCATGTTATTGTAGCCTGTAATGTCTTTATCCACTGTGATTTTTTTTTAGTTTGGTATATCAGTTGGTTTTAGTGTAGTCGTTAAAACGGAAACATGCAAAATATGACTTTAACAAGCCATTACGCGAAAACTATGAGAGATAAATAATTTCATAAAAGCCAAATTTAGTCACATTTTGTGTCTAAAATAAGAAAAAAAAATATCTGGTACAAATAAGAATAAAAAAAATGGTGATGAAAATTGCGGTAGCCGCGTCCTTAAGGAATCATCCCGGCATTCGCCTGGAGCGACATTGGGAAACCAGGATAGCCGGAGCCAAGAATCGAACCCAGGTCCTTGTTCGGTGTGTAAGCTGTCGAAAAGTGCTCTCGTCTGTGAGATGGACTATAGCTCAGTTTGTTTCAGTGCCTCACGTGCACATATGCAGTTCTGCTTTATAGCCAATGCTAAGATTGTTTAACTTGTACTTGTCTTAAGGTTCTACCAGCAAATCATATACGTGTGGTATTGCAGTAATCTTACTGTGATTGACACAGTCAAGTGAGAGACGTCATTTCACAAAGACACGTTGCCAATAACTATGAAGCACAGATGCAGTAGTGGACGTAAGTCACTGAAACAAACTGGTGCAAAATTATTTTCGCGAAAGGTTCATGAGTCTAACTATAGTAGTGCTAGCTGTACTAGAGCACACAGAATCTCAACCAGGCGGCTGCAACACGGCGACAAGCCTGCCAACGTCACCACGGGTCATGACAATGACGAGAGACAGTGTATTGTCGGCTAGAGCGGTTGTCTCTTTGTCACCTAATGTAACTAGACCTTGAAGTGTCGACGTCGCCTCGCGGGGAGGCGTACAGAGGCGGGTCCAGGGTAGCAAGGAGCCCGCCCGACCCGAAAACCTTATATAAGCATAGGTTATGCTCAAAGCAGCACTATTTCCTAAAATGGTACATTTTTTTGTTAACTTCTGGAATAGTACCTCAAAATAAAATAATTTCCGGGGGAGAGTCCCCGGACTTCCCGTACTTGGCTTGGGGCGTGGTTATATCTACTTTTGTAAGCCGTGCCCTCCCCCCTCCAAAACCCAAAGTTGGATCCGCCCCTGTAGTGGTCGGCCAGCTCACCTTCCACCACGGCGATCCGGGTTCGATTCCTGGCTGGGTGCTGTCGTGTGGGGGACGTGATGGGTGACATCACAGGTGGGTGGGTTTTCTCGGGTTGCTTCCTTTTTCTACACAACTGCTCCATATGCATAGTTCACACGAGCACTGAAAACCTCTCTAATAAGTTCTCACATACTCTCTCCACTCATGGAACCTGAGCCATTTCTTGGATGGGGTTGTACTAATATCCTACAATATTTAAGAGTGCATCAGTTTATTGAAGTTTACAGGACTCTGAAAGCCATTACTGAGTAAAAAAAAATAAATCCTACAAAACAAATTTTGCTATCTTTTATAGTAAATATTTTGTCACAGTGATGTAGACTTTTATCGTAGCTTCTTGGGACATATTTTAAGTTATAAATTTACGGTACGGCGTTTCAAGAAGTCCATCAAGCATTTGGCAGTAGCAACATGTTTCTAAGATATTTGTTATGTGGGGTATCAAAAATGTCATACTGAACTATTTTATTTTTAGCTTTCTTTTAATTCTGAGAAGAAAAGTTTATAATCTGGGATTATAGCATGAATATGGTTTGTCTCGCGCTACGTTTCAAGTATAGCATTTGAACTTTTAACGTTTGTTTAGGCCACAATCAGTCAAGCATTTTTTTTTTTTTTTTTTTTTTTTTTTTTTTTTTTTTTTTTTTTTTTTTTTTTTTTTTTTTTTTTTTTTTTTTTTTTTTTTTTTTTTTTTTTTTTTTTTTTTTTTTTTTTTTTTTTTTTTTTTTTTTTTTTTTTTTTTTTTTTTTTTTTTTTTTTTTTTTTTTTTTTTAAGTTCTTAATTTTCTCGACTGATTGAGGCCTAAATATACGCTAACGTTAAACTGCAATGCTTGTACTGCAAGGTAAATATAATTCACATCATAATCTCAAATTTTACACTTTTCTTCTCAAAATGAAAAAAGGTAAAATAATTTAATAAGGCGACTGCTACCCCACCTAAACTCATTTAATGAGTCATATTTAGCCAGTGTAACATATCCGCGTGGTGTACGTAACATCAGACGAACTGTGTACGCTACAAACGTACCCTCCGTACAGTAAGTTGATACTTTTAGAAACGAACTGTTGAAAAAAAAATCACTATGAATACTTCCGTTAATACCAAACAACTATGTAAGCAAATGAGAAAGTAATACGATGAGATAAATAAATAAATTTCTTTTTTATTGTTACGCGTCCGCGGGTATTAAAATTGTTCGTAATAATTATTTTAAAAGTAAGTAAAACACGTCTGTTATACGATAGTCGGAGGATGCTTGGGTCGGCATTGATGTAGAAAATGTTTTCTGTACATTATTAACAGCGGCTAAAGTATTGAAAATCGTTTAATGTAAGATGTACATAATGTGTTCACTTTCAGGAAATGAAGTAAAGTGTATATTTACATGTAGCATATATTACAATATTTTAGAGGTGACGTAGTTAGTGACGGCGGATGGACATTGTACGTCGGCTTGCAGAGCAGCTGTTAGCCTGGCAGTGTTATTGTTGATGTTTGGCGGAAGGATACATAGTTGGTGTGAAAACAGATCCAAGCTAGAAGTATCAAGTTAGCGCACGGCGGGTATAGTTAAAGAAACCTAGTTGAATAACGCACCATCAATCGTAAATGAACCGTAGCTCTTCTGAGTGCAACTAATACGTCATACTAACAACATATATATGTCTATGTATATGCACTCGTAAGCTTCAAAAATGAAGATATTGAAACATTTCATCTCATTCTAGTTTTGTATAAAATGTCATAAACCAGGAACAAAGCAACATACGATTGAGTCCATGATAAACTCTAGCTTCGACCGAAAACGAACCCTCGTTGTCTCGCTGGTTCTGTGTGCCAGAAGACAGATATTGAGAACTTTTATTGCTTCCTTTTTTATATCAAATAATATCCCACCACCGCACGCAAATAATCGTCTCTGTCACGATACTTGTGACTGTAAATAGTGCATATGAAGATAAAGTTTCGCCTTTAAATTGTTGACGACATAGATGTATTAAAATTACGATCATTAGTTCTTATTAAATACCTAATTACAAAATAAAAAGAAAATTATCGCCGGTATGATTAATATGACCGTTAAACTTCTAGTAAGGCTCTTCATAGTTCGGCGCCAACTTTGCCACTGCAAGTCAACTTTTACTTTAAACATATTCAGTTATAGCATTGTGTTTTTATTTAAAAGGCTATGTTCAAAACTCACAATTGAAATGGTGGTGAGTTAAAGAATCTCGAGTGAATACTGACGTAATGTAAGTTCTAATACACTCTAAAAAATTGTTTGTAAATTTGCGATACGTGAATACAGAAGCGCTAAGAAAGTAGGTATGGTAGAATTGGAGGCCTTGGTGATGAAGGGAGCATGTCACGTTTATGAACTTCTCAGTAACACGCAATAAAAAGATTTTAGAAAAAAAATTTCCAAGTCGTTTTTAAAATTCACAATACTTGTAATATGTTCGTAGCATATGTATAGCAAATAATCAAGATTCATCAAGTTAGATAAGCTTTAAATTGCTGTTTTCTCAGAAGTTAATAAATGTAACATGCCCCCTTCATCCACCAAACCCTTCAATTGTTTGCCAGACATCCATGGTAGCACTCCTAAACTTTTTATAAAATAGTCAAATGTTTACTGAAGTTACCAAACTTGTGTTGTAACAATTGTAAACGTTTGCGTATTTATAAGGCGGAAGTATGGTAACTGCCCCATACTGAGTTTAGGTAATTACTGCCTAAATATTTTAGTAAGTGTTTTTACAGTGTACATCCCGTGTTGTTACTCTGCGTGGTATGGTAATGTCACACATGAGACACGTATGTCGCTTTAAATGAAGTGTTTCCGGTGACGACTCACCCGAAGCCTTGGTCGACAATAAACGAGCGACGTCACTTTCACAGCAGTAAATCTCGCGGTGTTATCGTGAACGGTCTGTCGACAAATCTCCGGCCCTAGCTCGGCAACAGAAAAACCTCGCCCGGCGTATGAGCGGTGACGTAGCTAGTCCAGCGTATTCTTTTTTTTACCGCGAAGCTAGTGAATGTGTTCCCAATACGTTTGTATAATAGAAGAAAACACACTTCAAATTACGCTTATCTTTTTTTAATATATCCAGCTATCCTGTTAGAAACATGATTTTGGTGTTCCGAAAATGTCTTACTGTATCTGGAAAAATGCCTACAATATTCGTAAACCCGAATGCAGAAGCATACCTTCGACTTTACTACACACTTTCCACAGATAACATTACAGTGTCATTACCTTTAAATTTCACAGGAAATGAAACAACTAAAACACTGCTCGCCAGTTTACCCTCGAGTTTGGAGGCGATGTGGTTATCGTCGAGCGAGGCCGTTTGGTCTTTATTGCTCCCCTTTTTCCGGGCCTCTCAAGGTCTATCAAGAGACAGAAATTATTGTTTTAAAGTTAGCATAGATCTGCATTATTTTTGTTGTTGTGTGAATTAGTAGTAAAAGAAATCCCCGCATTAGTGTAAAATCGCTTAAGTAAACTATTTAAATTGTAGCTATATATTTTTTTTAAATTCTCGACATTGAATGAAATTAAAATTTAAATGACACCGAAATTACATGAACACATTTTTTGCTTGAAACTAGTTTGCCCATTCAATGCAGATGAATCCTTCCGACATTTATTAGCATGTGAATTACACGTGTTAATTAAACTGTACTCAAGCATGTTACGTGACTTGTGTATGAGTTGCCGAACAAGTATATTCCCCGGGTGAGTTTTGAAAATAATCTGGAGACTACAACGATTTCAACTATCAGTTAATACGCCATAAGGATTAAGTTCACTTTAGCTGGATTGTGTTTTATATGTGCTCTTTTTAAACGTTTCGAGTTCGTGTCGCACGCAGAAGCTAAGCTTTTAAAGACTAGCGTGCATATAAAAGGAGTTCCACAAATAATGCAACAGTGCAACACGTACAATATATGATATTGTACATTTACTGATAAGAGTTATGTTACATGTTCAAGATTTTGGGAAATGGTCGAGTGTGCTGCTACAGAAGGTAGCCTATCTATACAACCAAATCAAGCACATGTCCTCTGGTGAAAAAATACTAGATATGGAAAAAGTGTATTATAATTTATGTGGTTTGTTAAAATAGAAACCTCAGCCTAATAGGAAACGAGATAAGCAAAATATTTTGTATGTGTATCTTCAGATCCATGTTAATTAGTGTCAAGAGAAAGAAGCTAGATGCCTAGAAATGCAGCAGCACTTCAATTTCGTGTCAAATTCTGCACAAGTCAGAGGTGAAAATTGAAGGAGGCTGTCTTAGTTCGTCTTATAAATGAATAACATATTTTTTTTTGGAATTTCGTAAATATAGTTTTATACAAAATTTTGCAACAATAGTTAATTTTTTTTTTCAAGCTCAAAATATCTGCAGGTAGTTCGATCACTTTCTATTTTTAGCACAATTCATGTCCCTATACACGTGAGCTTGAATTTGAAATTATCAGGTTCCAAAAACATGCAAAATAGGATAAGCAAAATTGAAATGGAGACAGAAATGATCATGGATTAGAAATAAACTGTGAGAACGGGGAAAAAAAAATATTTACAGAAATGACAGAATCAGTGGACACGAACACGAAACGAAGTACCTATTCATAATCATTTTACATAACTTTTTTTCATTGTTTTGGTGTGAGGACATCGCCGTAACGTTTCTCCAAGTATTTTTGGTACAGCTAATATATTCTGGCAATTTTGATTGCCTTGTCAAAAATTTAGACAGCGAGTTTATTTTTCTAAAATACTGAATTCATCAGAAGTTATATCCTATCAAATTTTGTCGAAAATTGTTTCTTAAATTTTATAAACATCTATAATGTTTCATTCAGTACAACATTGTAAACGGGCCGAAGGTTAAATTTATTATTTAATATGCTTACATATTATATTTCGTTAAAATTGGTTTGTGGTGCAAGAGTGAGGCATAAGTTACATAAGCTTAATGGCACTGTCTACAGCAACTTTCATTGTCATATTCTTATATTTGTACCAGATATTGTTTCAATGTCTCGTAAAAGTCAAAATTTTTACGTTACAGTTTTATGTACGACACTAAAACCAACTGAAACGTCAAACTCATAAAATTCATAGTGAATAATGATATTGTAGGCAATAGGTTCTCCTATATAAAAATAAAAAATATAATATTTTTGTATTTAAATAAAAATGCTGAAATTTGAAATGAAAATTAAAAAAAAATAAACAGTTTTTTTAATACAAAAAATATTTTATTTTAACAATTTACTTGGACGACCTTGTAACCAACAACATCGTTATTCACTGTGATTTTTTTTTCAGTTTGGTAAGTTTTAGTGACTTACATAAAACAGTATCATGCAAATTTTGATATTTACGAACCATTACGCAAAGACTGAGAGAGACAAAAAAAATCATAAGAGCAAAATTTACTCATAGTTTATGTCTAAAATAAGAACAATATAAAATTTAAAATATGATAATGAAAATTGCTGTAGACAGCGCCCTTTAACTTATTGTCAGTATGTTTTTCGAAATGGTACAGGGCTTTAATGGTTATCAGTTAATTTATTTAGTTCTTGTACATAATAATCACTACAAGTTTAAGACTAGGTAACGGTGCAAATTGGTTTTGTTTCTTGAAAATATGAGACCAATTTACGAAAATTAGTTAATTCATGCGGTTTGGCATGGAAATATTTATGCGCCAAATTTTTTTATTAGTTTTGGTAGTTCTTAAATTATGAAACCACAATTTCATTTACTCATGTTGTCATGTCTTTAGTAAACCGAAATTAACGAGGTTGCGAAGAAGTGAATTAATAGTGTCTATAAACACTTTCTGCTTGCCACTCTTGCCTCGGATAAGTCCATATCACGGTCGTAGAAGAACAGGCCTGGACACTCGCCTATCTACCCATGTATTTTGCTTGACCCCCTTGTTGATTGGCTGTAGTTCGTCAAGTACCGAGAATGTTGTACTTTTTGGCGCTGTAATCCGGGAGGTCGGACTCAAACTCCGCCCACTTTTTTTCCATTGTTAACATTATAAAGTAAATAAAGATTTCTGGAGCCATGATTTAAAACTGTGAGCGATGGAAGTGTTTCATAAATTGATAAAAAAATACGTTTTGATAAATTGTTTATCTTAATGGGAGGGAAGTGGGCGGAGTCTTAGCTCGACCGCCCGGATTACATCGCCAAAAATGTTTAGCATTATCGGTAACTTGGTGAACTGCAGCCAAAAACAACAAGGGGGTCAAGTTTCCAGGCGAGTGTCCAGACCTGTTCTTCTACGGCCGTGGTCCAAATAGATCGGCAAAAATGGCATACTAAAATAGAATATTTGTGCAGAAGCCATTTTGATGTCGGTTTGCGTGTAAGATCTTACATGTTTATTGTATTACCGCAACATAATTTTATGTGAAGTGGTAATGAAATCCACACGTATTTGATTCTCTAAATATGTACTACCTGCTTAACAGTTTGATATATTTAGGACTATTTGTTCGGGAAATGTCTTATTAAACTAAACTGTTTATTTGGTTTAAAATATCTTATTTTAAAAAAGTCGTGTTAGGTAGTACAATGAATCGTAACACCACAGTACGGCTTATTTATTTGAAAAAGGTTGAATATTTTCTGACCTATAAAGCATTAGATGGCTAAAATAGCAAAATCATAAATGGGCTACTTTCTGAATTTGATGCACACATTTCCGGCATATCAGTTTTCATTCAAATAATTGAATTGTTCTAACTTATGGCATAGGACTCAAGAGATTTGGAAGAACACGTTTTTTAAAACAAACGCCCACCGTAGTTGCAAACTGTACGAAAAGTGACGTAGTAATATCGGCCTACCTTTTGTATAGTTTAATAGACCGAATATTAGATTGTCAACCATTTTACCAAGTGTGTCAAGAGCAGTTTGTATACGCGGTTGTAAACAAAACTGATTCTTGCGAAGTGTATTTCTGATATGTGCTTACCGTGTGCAAATATTTACTCTGCAGTAAGGTATGCGCATGTGTGTACACTCTAAAACACACACAACATCTTACAAGGATGCAGCACAAACATCTCGCCTATGATATTTTAATTAGTCTTGCAAACTGAACCATGTGATGTACTTAAGTGAAAATAAGCTATAGTTCATTTTGTGTCATAGCTATGTACTTAAAATTCATTTTTCGTTATTTACTGTTCCCACAAAATTTACATTTGCATTCTCAGAGAGAGTTTTTTTTTTTTTTTTTTTTTTTTTTTTTTTTTTTTTTAATAAATATTAACCAAAGTAACGATGCTCTAAAAGAGCGTTATTTTCGTCAGATTCTAGGTCTTGAGCGTTTCTGAGTATGAAGTGAGATGAGAATGTAGAAGCGGCGGAATGAGAGGAAGCCTGATAATACCCGCTTGCTAACGGCAACTTCCGCCACGTTTTCCTCATGCGAATATCGGGAGTGAACTCACAGTTGCAGAATGAGTAGTTCCTATTGCACGATTTACTCGCTTCAAGATCGAACGCAATATATATATATATATATATATATATATATATATATATATATACACACATACACATATGTATGTGTATATAACCCGTCATACATATTAGTTCAATATAAATTAATCCCTCCGGCAAAATATTTACTCACAAAGTTTGCAAAAACTGTAGGTCCTAGTATATGTTGTATCTCTTTTCGTTGCATTTATTGCCTTATCTCTTCTAATCCAACTACTAGAGTAAGCTTTACCATATCAACCGTTGGTTTTATCAAATATTTTCATAAATAAATAATATTTTATACCCGGCTGACAGTATTCGTCATATCTGTAGTGTTATCGCATGCAATTACACGAGAATAATAAATTATCCTGTCTTCTAAGACATGTCAGAGATATGTCACCTGCATTCGTCGTAGTTGGAGGTTATCTTATGAAGATTTTATCCTTGGTAGGAATGTTCTATAACAGCTGTATCTCATCTCAGAAATATATACGAGATCACTCACAGCATATAGAGTAACATCTCGGTTGAAGTTCTGAGTTCTTTGTTACTGGGTGCTTAAGTGCAAGAACATTATTTGAAAACCGTTATGTTATAAGTCTCTGAAAAGAACCGATTACTTACAAATATGAATGAGTGTGACATTACAAATCCACAAGGTGAGAAACGATTTTTGTAACAAGTATTACAAGTTTTATTGTTGTCTTATTACTTAATTATTTACGTATGAAGACTGTGTATATGCCTATAGTACGTGTTTTTATGTTATCTAAATCCGTTACAGACTTCAAATGTAGCAGCATCACAAATAATTTTTGGTTGTGATACAAATAATAATTTAGCTGTATATTTCAGTTTTTCCCCTAAGTTTGTTTTTAGTTTGGCAGTTGGCAAACTGGAACGTGCAAAATAAATATGAGAATATTTCTTAAAATCTAAGTTGGTTAGACAGTTTAACAACTTTTATTACTCCTTGTCTGATTATGTTCTGTGTCATTGGCCAAAATAAAAATATTGGTTATCATTAGTAAAAAAGTAAGTAATTTTGTTACTAAATAAATGTTCTTTGCGTATTTCTAAAGTATTTTGAAAACCTGCTGTCGCTGTCGCAATTGTATCGTAGCCATTCGCGTGGCGAGGGCTGAACTTTATAATAATACCTTAAGGGCGCGGTCTACCACAATTTTCATTACCATTATTTTTATTTGTACCGGATATTTTTTTTTCTTATTTTAGACACAAAATTTGAGTAAATTTGGCTCTTATGAAATTGTTTTATCTGTCATGGTTTTCGCGTAATGACATATTAAAAGTCATATTTTGCATGTTTCCGTTTTAAGGACTACACTAAAACCAACTAATATACCAAACTAAAAAAAAAATCACAGTGGATAAAGACATTGCAGGCTACAATGTCATGCTCACAAAAATAAAAAATAAAAATTATTTGTATTTTCAAAAAATACTGAAACTGAAAATAAAAATTTTAAAAATTCTATATTTATTAAATATAAATAACTTGTATCCTTTATTTTTATGAGCATGACATTGTAGCCTGCAATGTCTTTATCCACTGTGATTTTTTTAGTTTGGTATATCAGTTGATTTTAGTGTAGTCCTTAAAACGGAAACATGCGAAATATTACTTTAACAAGCCATTACGCGAAAACTACGAGAGATAAAAAAAATTTCGTAAGAGCTAAATTTAGTCACATTTTGTGTCTAAAATAAGAAAAAAAATATCTGGTACAAATAAAAATTTTAAAATGGTGATGAAAATTGTGGTAGCGCGCCCTTAACTTTATCATTTCTATGTTTATTACTTTATACCATTACTTGAGCAAGCCCTAGGTGTAAAGTGAGTAAAACCGTTCTCGGAGACGAATTATTTGCGCCTGAAAAAAATATTGTGTTTGCCATTTGCAGCATGTCCCCATCTCGACTTCAAAGAGTGCGGTAATCCTGAAGTATTTAGGGTGTCCCAGACTTAAAAGCATTGAGAGCGATAAGGGTCGCCCAGACACGTGTATCGTCTGTATCCACGCCTCAGTGCTCAACGTTATCTTTTTTACGAGATTCTTCTCCTGTTAGAATGAATATTGAGTTGTTGTAAGCGCTCTGTGCTACTAACCTCTACCGGAATTTTAATTCACTAAATTTATTTTGGGATATTTTCTTCTCCAAACTAAATGAGAAGTGAAATTAGAATGTAGGAATAACACGTCAGAAACTAAGAATGTATTAAATAATATTCTTGCTAAATGCTCTCTGTGGAGTGAGTGGCTTCTACTGATTCTCTGTTTGGTATCACATTGTAGATGAGACGAGACCTCCCTGAAAATAATATCTGACACACTAAAGTTCATATGAATGCAAATATCCGAATTGTTACTCATGTTTTAAGTACAACTAGACGGTTGTGAGTTAGCGTCTCGCAGAACTTCCTGACACCGACACGACTCAGGGCGATATGCGCCACATATAATGGATCAATGCCAAACGACGCACTAACCTGCCTTGACTGTGAAGTAGTCAGACTGGTTCCAGAGAGATACACTGTTGTCAGACATCACTGCCTTCCTGCCAGCCAATCAGCATACAAGGACGCAGTTGCAACTAGCTGCCACAAACCGTGAATCTTGAGTCTTTGTTTAACCACAACACGCCGAACTGGCCTCTTCTTTGCTACCAACTATAGAGCACTTCTTAGAAAACTACTTTTTTTGTTTTACTTTCTAATGGTGTTAGGTAGCATGCGTGACATTGCCATTTATTTATTGTATTTGTATCGAGGTTGATAATATGGGCACATTTATTGATCGCAGCTTTACTTCAAAGAAATTCATCACTTGAATGCGTTTGTACCAATACGGGTATGAAACACTATGTTGAGCAATTTCAAGTACTGTACATATAATCAAAACATGCCGATCACATTCCAACAGATGTATGACGAAACATACAACAATGGTATTCTGCCACTATTAGAATTTAAACTTACAATTTTTAAGTATATATATTTCGTTTACTTTTAAAGAGAAACGCTAAGTGTTAAGTTTATTTTATGAAAATTTTTTATGTTGCAATTGTTAGACCAAAAGTCCCTGTCTTCAGACATCTTTAATAAGTTTTCATTTTACCAGTTTGAGTTGTGAAGCCTGATTGCAACGATCACGACTTTGGAAGCTCAAGTTTCCCTCTGCATGTACCTAGCTTCACTGAGCGCTTTAGACTTACCTGTTCTATGTGTATCCTTCCGCCAAGTGTGCGTACCGGCACTTCTCTGTGGACCCAGTGATTAGTATTTGTGCGCCCGCCAAGCAATATGTAAAATAGTTCCTTACTTTAACGCCTTATGCTTACGCGAATTATTCTTTTATTACATAATAAAATTTTAATTTAGTGTCCGTTGAAACCTTTCCCGAGGTTAAAAAGTTATAGGCTACGTTTAGATGTTTACTTATAAGTGCTACATAAATTTGTAAATGTTTTCCAGAAAACTCACGAAAATTTAGAATACATATCATTTAGTACGTACGAATATGTTGTAAGGTTGATAGGCCTAATGTGTAAGTACCATTAATTGGTTTTAGTTCAAAAAATAACAACTTAGTCCTCAAAGTAACATATTATTCTATTTCAAAAATTTATATTTAACTTATTTTTCACATTATTTTTCGAAGACGTATTATTTAATTCGACTGATGTTTTGTTACTTTACTCGAAATTTTTTGTCTTACTTCATTAACAACAACATTTTATCGTAAATTTTGTGTATATAGATACTGAACAATTTCTACTGAATCCGACAATTTTCATAACAGATTCATGACCAACCTTATGAGCCTTCTGAACGTTGCCTCTTATTTTTCCACGAGACAATTTACGGAGCGCAAGAAGATGGAACTAATGGCTTGATGACACAGCAAAGCGCTATGTTGACTTAATTGCTCGGTTACACAACTTGGCGTTACATTAGTCTGCAGTGAGATGTTCGTGAGAGCCTTGCACTGGTTCGCCATACATTCTGAAGATTACGTAAGAAATTACCTGCATAGCTAATGAGTCTACTTCCCTCAATGTCGATGCAAATAAACTCAAAATGATTCTGTGGTTGCAATTTAAAGACTGTCAATATAATGTAGAACAAAATGCTAAATATGATCCGAGTTTTACCGTGGTTTTCAACATATTACCCAGGATGTTTGAAACTCACCCAACATATTTCGGGAGGTAAAGCCTTGTACAAAGTTGTACCAATTATTTATTGCAACATACAGCAAGGGGCCTGCAAATTTCGTGTTATTTTCTCGCAACAGACTAGACTGGAAACTATTGTATGATAGATCAACATCCCTCATTGGCCTTGCAGCATTATGCCTGCCGCGGAGAACGCTTCTGCCAGAAATTAATAGCTGCAAGTCATAGTAACCAGTAAGGTATATGGGCTTTACGCCTCGTCGTCAGCGAGGTCATTATTGATGATGACACACAACTTGGTACAATGACAGGAGCTGGGATAGGAGTCGGCCATGGCCTTTGTTAAGTAACCATCCCAGCATTTGCCTGGAGCGATTTCGGGAAACCATGGAAAACGCAAATAAGTATGGCCGGAGCCGGGGATCGAACCCGGGTTCTCCCGAATGCGAGTTCAACTAGTTGCCAGTACGCCACCTCGCCCGGTACAAGTGGCCAGTCTCCAGTGAAGTGTCTCTGTCTTAGTGACATAACACAGTAGCCAGCAGCCAATGAGCTTAGAGTTCGTACTCAGGTCAGTATAGAACAGTGAAGTCTAGCCTCTCATCAAACAATCTCGCGAAGTTTGCACGTCTCTTAAAAGAGATATTCGCCCTTGTAATTTTGAGTTTATAATTCATTTTCAGCAAGGTATAGAAAACTACGTTAAAAAAAGCACGATGTATTGAACATATAGTACACAGTTATTTTGAGATAGACTATACTGGAAAAAAAACAATGTTAAAACCATTCGCCAAGTTAAGAAAATCGGGGAAGGCCACTCCTTTTACGGCGCACAATTTTTTTCACCTTAATGTGATACAGTCCTTTGATGTGATCGTCATGCCCAGTACGTCGCATTGAACAAAAATATGTATGTTGCTCTTTCCACCAGTGGACGTAGTTTCACACGAATCCCGTGGGTGCCGCGGTGGCCGAGGGGTCAGACATCTCGCCTCCCACCAAGGCGATCCGGCTTTGATTCCCGGGAGGGTCGGTCCCCGGATTTTCGCATGTGGGAATCGTGCCGGACTATGCCGTTGGTCGGCGGGTTTTCTCGGGAATCTCCCGTTTCCCTCGCCCATTCATTTCGGCGCTGCTCCATACTCATACCATATCACCCCTCACCAGCGGTAAAGACCTCGATGCTAAGCGCTGATAAAAATCTCTTCACTCTCGAATCCCGTGAGTAATTTTCCAGATATAACAGGTTGGGAAAACTATTTTTAGCCATTTTGAGGGACTTCTAAATATTTAAAGCTACCTTTCTGTCATCGTTTGAAGTTTATTTCTTTTCGTACATTGACACAATGAGCACATATCTAATAGTTTCGTAGGAAAAACATATTTACTAACACACCGCAATGCATTTTAAGCGCATGGAAGGCGGTACTCTTACGACTAACCTTAACGAGAATGACGTATGGTTATTATGACAACCTCGAATGGTTTGTATCCTCATCGTAAATGGACCCATAAAAGATGTAGGTATATGCAAGACAACCTCGTGCAGCTGATGAAGGGAACTAAACGATGGGAAGTAGCCTGTTGTTGAGCATGTGCTGCCGCCTATGACTGGGGAGGAAGTAGGCAGAGCTAGCAACCACAGCGCGCGGTGTGGTTGGAGTACCTCCTGTTACGACATAGCGGCCAGTCGGCGAGCCAACCTCGTCACGCTTACAGCTCCTTCCTTATGGCTCGTAGATAGCCGTCAGCTCCTCGCGGCCGTCAAGAACAGGTAAGCCGTTAACATTGTTCCACGCTCTAAACTTTTTGTTTCATATATATACTACATAGGTCTGATACTGAATGTTTGCTCGTATTTTATGCGTACACATGTCATTCATCCGATTGCGGAGAAACGTTAGTGAATTGTTGTGCGTGCGCTCACAAACGTTTTTGGCAAAAAAAAAAAAACTGGGGGAAGGGAGGACAAAACGAGGTATCCAAACAATTAAATATACAAATAAAAACTTTGGAATTTCGTGTTTTGCGTGCGTGCGTCCACGAAAGTTTCTACCGAAAATGGGAACGGGAAAGAGGGACGGGGATAGCGGTAGAACAGTGTACCCAAACAATTTGGTGAGTAAAAACATTTCGGTGAGTTGTACGTGCGACCGTAAAGGTTTACACCAAAAAAAAATTAAAATCTAAGTGGGGGTTGCAAAACGTGAAAGACAGGCAGAACCGTGTTCTCAAAAAAAAAATAAGGGTCATTGTAATGCATGCCGGGACAGCTATAGTTACATGTACAGTTGTTGTGATATAAATGTAAACCAAACATTTTGTAGAACATATTTTACAACAGCTTGTCTCAGTACCTTACGTATACATTTGCAGCTCAGCTTCGTGGTTGATTGTCAGTTCATACGTGATCAAGGACCAAGGACGTGTATTATTTGACTGTACCAATCAGAACAAGGTTACAACAGCGACACCACATGTCTGTAATTTGCGGGTAGAAACCCGAGACACGTGACGTTCAAATACATCCAATAACTGACCATAAAGCAGAGCTGCAGATATGCACGGAACATATTGAAACAATTTAGAGTAAAAACCTTTTAGTGAAACTAAGTCTGACCTTAGTGAAAAGTTCAGTTTGAATAAATAGATTTAAAAATATTTATTTTAACTCTAAATTTTTACTTTTTTAATACAAGTTTAACTCAAAATTGAATAAAATAACTGTGTTAGGCTACTACGTAAAGTACATTTCAAACCAACCTAATGTCATTAAATTATTTCCTGTCGAAACTGGTTATTCTGTTTGCGCATATTTATTTATTTTTCTTTTTTTAATAAAATGAATTGTTAGAACAATGGGAACTAAGGAGATTGGCACCTGATATTTAATTGATAGTTCACTATAGCATATTACAAATCCACTTCAAAAAGGAAAGTACTTAAATACAATGTGTATTTTTCTTGTGGTATCTAATGAGCCGGATACTAGCAATGAATGACCGAGGTATATGAAATCAAATTTGAAATGATTTTGCTGCGTAAGTTTTAAATAGCTATAACATAATTTTGTCAGAAATTTAAAAATGCAGTCACATAACAGCTTTGCAATCTAGACTACTGCTGCTAAGTCAAATAAGGTATCTAGGTACCTCAAGTCATCAAATGAAGCTTTCATTGTCATTATCTTCCTCATTTGTTATGAAGTGGGACAAACCACGTGGTCTCTAGCGGGCTTTCTGAACGTGTGCGTTAACTTCTAACATCCTCACAAACGCCTCATGATTGCAGTTGCAGCTACCAGTTTTGTTGTGAGGACATGTAACTTTATGCAGGTAAGCACAGTTGTCACTCAACCAGGCACCTTGTACACCCTGTCAGTTGTTCTGTTTTCCATGCACAAATACCCTTAATCGTACTTATATTACCGTGAACATAAAAATTGATAGTTTTATATGGGTGAAGTCAATTTTGGTCCATGCTGTTTTGGAAATTTGAGGCGCTAGTTAATTCGCTGAAATAACTAAATTTAAAAAATAATTTTAAATATAACATAACGTTTTTGACACTTTTGTTAAAAAAACTCGATTTATAATTTAAAAATTGTTTTTGAAAGCTAATAACTTAAATAACAATTTATACAATTGAGAATCAAGCTACCAACAATTTTAATTTTAAAATATAGTAAATGAACAGGAATAAATGTGGTTGAACTTCGCCACTTTCTTCTCAGACTCTTAAAATAAATGTAATTTTTTGTCTTATCTTTACAATATTTATATAATAATACTGATACAAGAAACTATTCACGGGCATTTAGTTCATTATATGTACAAAGCTGTTCAAAAATACTTATACTTAATGCCTACGGATATGTTTTATTTTGTGATTTATCGACTCGGATTGCCTGTTCTGTAAGTATTAACTATGTGAGAATAATGTTTACTAGTAATATTTAAAGTAATCGTTATAACGAGCAACTATACGTGCAACGTATTTGAACCTATGTCGAGCACCCCACAATACCATTAATTAATTAACTACTGCATTCATTAATTTAAACCGACGTTCCAAAAACATTTTGTGCAAATATGATTCCTCCCTCGAATTTTCTTGGTCTTATCAATTACATTTGCAATAATGAGCTTTTGAGCCATATGGTTTGTTGATGAGACCAATAAGCTATAACGTCTCAGAAAATAAAGAGTGAACCGAGACAAACAATAGGCCTAACAATTGTCACTAATTAATTTACCCCGTTGCAAGAATCTTTCAAAGACATTTTGAGTTATAATATTTTATTTGACGTCTTGCACACGTGCCTATTCTTAAAACTAATCCTTGTAACATACGTTGTTTTCCTCTAGAAGTACGGACGAAACCACGTCAGTCATGCTTGTTATCATGGTTTACGGCTGAACTACGTTATCAAGTCTTTGTCACTCACAGTACTTCAACCCTCTCGGTCACACTGCACACGTTTGTGGGCGTGTTGCACGTGAAGAAACCTTACGACGAGCACCGTGTGCAGTAAGTCCTATCCGCAGTAATGTCCACGCCTCTGGTTCTTGATTGGTTGACGTGGCACAAGTGCATAATTTTATATTTGCACGACATCGTGTTAATTTTATAAACGTTACTTGTGACTGCAAATTTTCACCTAAGAAACATTTTTAGTTCTCATAGTCTTCCCATAGCGGCATGTCAAAGTCAAGATTTGCAAGTTACGGGAACATTCAAATAACAAAAGCCAAGTAAATCACTTGAATTAATTAATTTCAACTGAAATTAGATAATATGGACCATACGCTGAACTATAAGAACCACACAATGAAATCCCTTTGTATTTTTTTTTATTTCGAAAATTAAATAATTTTCTTCATTTATGGCAATAATGGGAACTATGTTATGTATTTTTAATTTTTTTTAACATATGATCCATGATATCGACTTTCAGTGTAAATTATTTCATTCAAGTTGGTTTTTTTTCTTCATGTTCCCGTAACTTGCAAATCTTGACTTTGACATGCCGCTATGTGAAGACTATGAGAGCTAAAAATGTTTCATAAGTGGAAAATGTAGTCACATATCACGTCTATAGAACTAACACTCGTGCTAATATAAAATAATGCATTTTTGCCAGGTGAACAGCCTTAAGGCGTGGACCGTGGCCTGTCACTTTCCCTCGTATAACGGACCACGAACTAGCCGAGGTTTGAGTCCCACTGCCGGCTGTTTTTACAGCGCTCTTGCCTACCGCCTTTCTTGCGTCACTGCAGGCACTAGTCGTTCTGTCCCAGAGGAGACGTTTTCACGCGCCGACGTAGTGGATGCCTCGTGATAGCTCCGTCCCGCAATGTATAGGCTACACATACAGAAGCGAAACTGGGTGGCGAAGTCTTTAAGGGCGTTCAAGTGGGGGAAATCGTAATTTTACATTTCTACGAAATAGTGTTAGTTTTGTATATGTTACGTGGTAGTACATTATCCTCTTACAAAAAAAAAATAAAATAACTCAGTCAGTTTTCCAATAATGGCATTTCAAAGTCAAAAGTTGCATGTTTTACTTCATCCGCACCGCGAAAACCAATAAACAGTGAAATGAAATAACTCACATTGAAACTACATGTCACGGATTACGGCTTAAAGTATATAAAAACCCATTACAAAAAAGTTTGTATTTCTAAAAATTGCTATAAGTAGCAACAAATTCCAAATTTCAGATTTTTTAAATACAAAAATACTTTTAATGGCTTTTCGTATACATATAAATTATTTAGTTTCATTACGTGCCTATGAAGCAAAAGCATGAAAATGTTGACCTTGAAATGCCATTATGTAAAAAAAAAAACTGGTTGAACAATTTTTTTGTAAGAAGAAAATATACTCCCAAATGACGTTAATAAAACTCCCGTTATTTCCTACAGAATGAAATTATGCTTTGTCGCCACTTGAACAACCTTAACGTGGCTTTCTGAGTAGACACATCCTACAACCTCGAGGCCTACAAGTGCGACACAGCACGAGCATCGTACATTATCCTAGCCTCTAAATGCACATCACTAAACTGCCTTGCAGTCTTCTCGTCGATAACTCGTATCTATGATAGATTCAGTGGCGACCATGCCGTTTTACGAAGTAGGCCTAATATCAAAGGTAATTGTGCATTGTACCTGTACCACGGTCGTAGAAGAACAGGTCTGGACACTCGCCTGGAAACTTGACCCCCTTGTTGTTTGGCTGTAGTTCACCAAGTTACCGAGAATATTGTGTTTTATTGGCGCTTCAGTTAGGGCGATCGGACTCAAATTCCGCCCACTTCCTTTCCCCTAAGATAAACAATTTATCAAAACGTATTTTTTTATCAATTTATGAAATACTTCCTTCGCTCACAAATTTAAGAAAAGGCTCCAGCAATCTTTATTTACTTTATAAATTTTACAATGGAAAAAGTGGGCGGAGTTTGAGTCCGACCGCCCTAACTGAAGCGCCAATAAAACACAATATTCTCGGTAACTTGGTGAACTACAGCCAAACAACAAGGGGTCAAGCAAAATACAGTGTTAGATAGGCGAGTGATTCTACGCCAATCTATTCACGCCTAAAAAGGACCACTAAAAAGTATGTTCACCATTTTCGGCAGTGAGAAAGTAAGGATTAAAGGTTAAGGCCGTTATCCCTCATTTCTACTGCTTTAATAGTATTTTTTATTCCTTAACGAGAGCAGACATTTAAAAAAATGTATACAGTTTTGTTGCAAATTGGATTTATTATGTAGGTTAATTTTCGTAGACTAATAATATAGACTTGGCTAATTAGTCCTCATTAATGAGAATTTCCTTAATTTCATAATTAGCTGAAACCATTAAGTACTTTGTCTTGAAAAAATTATTAACATAGTATACATTGTTTTCAACAAAACTGTCCAACAGTTTTTCGATATATTATCTGGTATAGGATTTTAAAAATAGTTGTCGTAACACTCGTATAAATGACGGATCACGGCCGTAATGGAGGATCTAAAATGGGTAGACACACGCAAAGATCTTTGTATGTTATTCCTAAGCAGACATCACTCACACGTGTTGGAATATTCTATTGCATGACAAAACAGCAAAAATCTTTTATCGTTCAAAATAAGTGACAGCAAAGAGTCCTGCGCATGTGAGCTGTGGAAACCTAAACTACGGCATTATTGCAGCTGTTATCACAATTTCCGTCAGTTGTCCATTCATTTATTTATACGGCGATCCGATTTCAGGCTGAGTTATTATTTACAAAAAAAAATTTAGCTTTTTACATTACATTGTATCTTTAATAAACATTTTTTTACAAGTCACATTCCACTTCAAGTTTAAAGACATTTCTACAGTTCGGTTTTTTTAAAACATGCGTTGTAGCTTAAATTTGTGTAAACACTTGTGTTGCAGCTTAATTTACTGATAAGTTATAAGTTTCCTTTACAAGTTGCCGATATATGTTATGCTTGTCAATAATTTTAAGGTGACCGCCTGCCCAGGTCCTCGAGCGGAGTGCAGAGCTTCGAACGTTACCTAATTATTTGAAAACAGCTCATCGCACATGCTTTCGAACAGCATTTAAAGAACGTTACACGCGTGTAACCAATGTCAAGCTCACCGCTGCTAGTTAAAACATATTTTCTGGCGGCCTAAAATGGAGAACATTGGTGTTTTGCGGTCTTTTTTAGGTATGTTAATCTTGGCGCAGAATGGCATAGACGTGTACAATACAACTTTAATAATACGTCATAGAATAATAGCGTGACCAATGGAAGTGTCATAGAGGAGAGTTGTCGGCTAGAAGACTGCTTGTCAGTCCAGTGACGCGCCTAGATACTAGGGTGAGCCGTATTGTCTCCACACTTATAGTTCTTGAATGCGCAAATTACGACTACTCATACATCCACTTTAAGGCCTCGATGCCTAGTTTAGCAGTTGTTTCGAAAATATTTTTTTAAACGCAAATTAATACATATATCAAAAATTCCTTTGGAAGTTTTAACACTTATATATCAACGGTTTTATATTAATTTTTCTATTGCAATACACCAAACTGATTTTTAGATTTTTGCCCCTGAAATAGTACACATTTTGTTGTGAAAATAAGCCAAAACGAAGCAAAACAATTTTTTTCTCGCAAACGGTACATTATTTTAAAAAACGGTCTCGCAAAATTGTGTATCGTATGACTGTACACTGTCTCAAATTTTTTCAAAGCATTTGGTTAAAAAATATTTGAGTTACTTGCAATTGTTTGAAATAAACGGGAGATCACGGCCTTAAGGCCACGGATTCATATTTATGCTGTTTTTGCGATTTTAAATTTTTGAATCTTGAAAGAGAGCAGATGCATCAAAACCGTTACACAGAAACGTTGGAAATCTATTTATTTATTTATTTATTTTTACAGTGGCGAAGTCAAGGTGTAACCACCTTGTCTTACACTTAACCACTTAAAAAGAAAAAAATCAAAGACAACAGAACGTTTAAAACTGATTGAGAAAAAAATAATGACAGAAGAATATAAAATATCAAATTACTGTAAGCATGAATATTACCATATAGAACATAAATTATTCCTGATTAATATTAAATTAAGACATAATGATATAAAATTGTGGTCGAAGTACAGAATATTAATTGTTTATATTGTGTATCCTTATTTTTTTTCCGAAACGTAAGTTTATATAATTTTGGCTAATTATCGACTCAATTAAATTATATTAAATTCGATAATTAGCAAAACTTATAAAAACCTTTGTATTGAAAAAATTGGCTGCCTAGTACAAACTATTTCCAACATTTTTATGTAATTCTTTTGCGATATCTGCTCCCTTTCAGGATTTAAAAAAATGAAACATACTAAAATAGCATAAATAGGGACCAGTAGCCTTAAGGTATCGATTATTTTACATATAGTTTTTTTGCCATACCTTCTATTTGAAATTTTTTTCATAAATGTTAGGCACGACATAGAATAGGCAATATATTTTCATAAAGTATGTATTGTAACTGTTACAGCTTCACTGACATTAATACTTTCCACCCGATAACAGTTGAGATTAAATAAGAGATAATTGTATGTGTTCGGGTACGTATGAGGAGAAAATCAACTGCAGATATTCAGCATTTCATGTAATGTTAAGTGGCTAAACTCGTTGGTGTGTGTGAGTGAAAACCAACTCTTTACTGTCAGTTTAGTAAAATCCGCCAAGCTGGATTCAACTCTTCCTCCTCCTCCCCCTCCCCCTCCCCAAATTCTCCTTTTCACACTCCTCCCCGTTCATCAACATAACAAATTGTCTCGTCTCGCTGGAGCGTGACTACAGACTTTCTTAACTGAAAACCGAACACAGAGCTGCAGCGGGTACTAACGTAGCCATTAGACCGACAGTTCTTACATTTAACTCCAAACGGTTGATTACACACAGTTAATGGCGTCAGATAACCAGAAACGTGGGAAGGTGAAAGGTGTTAACTGAATACTTTAAAAGTTGTACTGTAGAAAATCTATTTTACAAAAACTGGATCAAAATGATAATAGCCTACATTCAGCTGAAAAAAAAACGTATTTTGTGAATTTATTCACGGCGTAATATAACTGGTAAAATTATTTCTAAAAGTTATTTAAATCAGGCAAGTTTTAGTTACTTTTGTTACAGTTGAATTGTCACTTTGTTATATTTAATCTGCAACACCTACGAGCTAGAACTATTTGTACTTGAGATCACTTCTCTGACGAGAGAACGGATAAGTAATTACACGGTAAATTAAATTACATGTGGTTCAGTGCCTCTCAGACCTATTTGTGTGTCACCAGTCACGTTTTATGTTCATCTCGATGCAACCCACATTGCTATATAATATTTTACGCTGCTTGTTTTTTTTTCTTTAATACCCAGCAAAGTGTGGGCAGATAAATATTTTCATTATAAAAAATCATTATAAACACTTCATTTTATTCACATTTTAATTCCTGCTGCACTATTTTCCTCATATTACTGCATGAAATGGTTTTCATCCAAATAAATACCTTGAAAGTTGACTGAGTCCCGCAGAACATAATTTAACATATAAATTCCCAGTCTTCTTCTCGCCAGAGCTCCTAACATCAGAAATATTCAGCTCCCATAAGCGTAAGAAACTTTTGAAGTTGAACACCTTGCCAAAACCAAATAAAAGTGCTACCACGGATAGGGTAAATAGTGCATCGAGTAAACTTCGTAATAAGCATCCTGCAATGGGATTTGCAAGAAATTTTACGCGACACACACCGCCAAGGCCGATTAAGGTTGATGTATAAGTGGGCGCGTAATTCAGTTTAATCTTCGGCTCAACATTGAATTTTTACGCAGTAATAAATACTGAATTGCGTCTTTCTTTTCATATTACAGCTTATTTCAAATTGAAACACGATATTCGTAGATACACAGGTTTATCTCGGGAACATTTTACTGTTTTCTTAGTTTCAGTGTAGTGTTCACTTGTTTGACGTTATTCTTACGTTAGTTGCATGTTCTTATTTGCCAGAGCTGAACAAAAGTCCGGCACGTCGCTGTTGAACGTTTTTGCGATTCGTCTGCAAACAGTTTAACAATGTTGAATGAGTGTCAGCCAAACGTTTAGAGTGCAACAAGCTGCAGTTCATTGTAAATTATATTGTCACATCAAATGTTTGCTGTTTTCCATTTTTTCTAGCTGTAAGTTATAATGGAAACACTTGATTTTCCGACTCCAATCTTAAAACGTAAACGCTTTATTTACAAAACAGGAATTTTAAATACGCGAGAAATAAATTCAACCTCGACCTTTTACTGTCTCGTTTAACAGAAAACCGTATTAGAACGGACATTGCCATGATAAATTTTTTTCTAGACAGTTTCGTACTCCGTCTTGCCTTTATTACGTAGTTGTACCAACTTAGTCTAGTCTTCTGGCTTGTTGGAAAGTACAGATTTGAGCCTCAGCTAGTACAGCAGACTCCATAGCGTCGATCAACACCTGTTGGCTGCCCTAAAGGTAGGAAAAAATTTTTAAGCTCGACATTTAGCAAGCTACGTAAAAGAACCTTTAAATATAAAATTATATGGTCAGCCATCTTCAGCTTTCAACTATCGAGGTTGGGCACACTTGTAGATCGCAGTTAGTAACAAGCTATGCTCAGTGCGTTCCACAGCGCGTTCTACATAAACTAGCGCTAAATGTTTTACTGAGATCTACCAGGGAGCAGATAAAAGTCCTAACTCCAACGTTGAACAAACTTATTCTCGCCGAAGACTCCCAAAGTAGGCTAATCTACGGCTGCAACTCACCCCTCCCTAATATCAACGTCAAAACACGCATCACGAACAATGTACAGAGACGTTCCAGTAAAGTAATCCGGGTTTGATTCTCGGTGGGGTCGGTCCCCAACTTTTCGCTTGTGTGCTACGTGGCGGACCCTGCCGTTGGCCGGTGGGTTTTCTTGAATTACTTGCGATTCCTTCAACTTTCGCATTCCGTCGTGTGTCTATTTTAAGGGGAGGGCGGTGGCTGAATGGTCAGACCATTTGTCTCCCACCAAGGTAATCCGGGTTCGATTCCCGTTTTCCCCGCGCCCTTTCATTCCGGTACTGTTCTATACTCACTTCACGTCACCCTTCACCAGCGCTGAAGACCTCGATGTTAAGGGGGCCGCCTACCCGCGCGTGAGAGGCTCAAAAGCGACGGAGCAGTAAGGTCGACCTTGAAGCGCGCATCAAATGCCGCGTCGCCTCAACGAGCCAAGCGCTGAACTAGCGTGCAAGCTTCCCGCCGAACTTTTTTTACTATTGGACACTAAGCGGTGGCCATATAATTTTATTGGTGAAAAGTCTGCAACTAAGTTGAGTGCAGGTCGCAACCTGAGTTTCACACACATCCGGTTAGTACATTTTGAAGTGCGGCAGTCTGAAAAGGCAGTTTTAGCCATGTTGGGGGGCTTAGAAACTGTGTTTTTAATTAGCGTGGCGTCTTAACAATGAGGTTCCGACCTTGTCTGAAAGTTGTTTTCTTTTCGAACGTTGGCACAATGGGCACACGTGGAATAATTTCGTAGAAAAAACCTGTTTACGAACACACTGCAACGCATTTGAAGCGTGGGGTAGGCGGTGGCCTTAAGCACTGACTAAAATCTCTCACTCACATTACATTTTGGGGCGTCATGTCCCGCCATCTTGCGCACGTAGATATTTACGCGGACGACCAATCGGAAGTCTGCACGCTGGGTGTGATACCTTAACCTCCGGTATCTATATATTTCCAGAAATACATCAGACTGGGAAAATGTTGGCCTACAATGACTTCGAAAAATCTGTAAATTTCTACGATGTGCTCAGCGTTAGTTTATTTAGATATAACTTTAAGTCCATCATATCTCCGTTCTCTTCACTATTGTCGTGTTATGGCGCGTTGTTCGTGGCCGGCGACGACTTTGTTCAGCTGATGTTGCGGCTTCCTGGACTGTTATCTGGGCCGGAACGTCTGGCATTGTTAACGTAAGAAAGGATGACAAAAATAAATGTAACACTAAAATTAAGTTCTGCGCAGGAGTACAGCTGCGCGGTGCTCTGCACTCACACCAAGATTCTCTCATCTCCCTGCACACAGAGAGAGAAAGAGAGGTTTGTACATGGCAAAATAAATACGTACAAATTCCAGCAAAATGTTTCGTTCGGCTAAACAGAATATTAATTAAGTCACAATGTGTTTTGTTTAGCCATTAAAATGTATTGTTTATTGAGTCAACGAACACGGTGTCGCAACAAAATGGTTTGCTCCACTGTCACGTGTTCGTTTTTCCATATACGAACATTACACAAATTAACATGGCGACAATCTTCGACTCTAAGGCGCCCGCCTACATGGATGTTATCAGTCCATATTTGTTTTCGAAATTAATATATGCGTTCATAATGCACCTATATACTATCAAGTACTTCCAAAAATATTTTGAGTATTGGAAATAAGTTTCCGAGTCCCCAGACTTTGCTGAAAACAACATTTTATCATGTGTGTGTGTGTGTGTGTGTGTGTGTGTGTGTGTGTGTGTATATATATATATATATATATATATATATATATATATATCCCAAAATATACTGCACAAGACTGATACGAAACTGATCGGGGGTTCTACAATGTAGACTACTTTGAAACAGACTTTTCACCAATAAAATAGTAGGGCCATCGCGCTTAAATTCTCTTTTGCCTCTAGTAAACATTTCGCTCAGAGTGCCCATGCCCTACTCATTCTGACTGTTCGTCTCTGTTGGGCATAATATTTATTTATTTTATACTGATTTAGTTATTTGTAGGCTACAGGGCCTTGTATTGGTAGAGGTACACGGGAGATAGGGGAAAGGGAAACACACAGGAGCTGCACTTCGGGAAAACCTGGCTGGAGCCGGGGTGCGACCCTCGGGTCCTCCCGATGTAAGGTAAGAGAGCTTTACGTCTCGTCAGCGAGGTCGTTATAGACGGCGACACACAACTTAGTACAATGACAGGAGCTGGGAGAGGAGTCGGCCATGGCCTTTGTTAAGTAACCATCCCAGCATTCGTCTGGAGCGATTTCGGGAAACCGTGGATAACCTAAATCAGAATGGCCGGAGCCGGCGATCGAACCCGTGTCCTTCCCGAATGCGAGGCGAGTTTTTTCCACTGCTCCACATGTGACAACACACGTGCACCGCCGAACCAGCTGGTCTTGACCACAGAAGCGAAAACTTTAGTTATTCGAGAGCTCTGTTTTACCAGGTATATAGACGGTTCGGGATAAAGTAGGCATTTAAAAAAGTCCTGCTAAAGTTCTATTTTCAGCTAATACGTATCTTTCCACGCGTAACTACTAACGAAGGGAAATTTCTAACGGCTCTCTGGACACGTCACTTGATGCTTGCGCGTCTATGATAAATTGTACAGTCAGAATAAATCCATAAAGTTTGTTTAAAAAGGTTTTATTAATTATATAAAATACAATATTGTCGATTTTGGTTGCTTTTATTTCAATATTGTTGTATTTCAATAAGAAAATACATGGAACTATATTGCGTAATTTCGCTGCCAACCATACAATCAGTAAAGCAACTACAGTTAATGTTGAATTGTATGCAGGAATGGCTAGTGATATTTTTCAAAGGTTAAATTTTTAGTGCTCACTTTATCCCGAATGACCTATAGCAGTTTCACGACTTATATAAGTTTTGATTGTTCGTTATTACCGCGAAAATAAATTTGCAGCAATTTGTTAAACATATTCGTACTTAGTGACTGGATGTTGTAACTCTCCCATGTCTCAGGGTTTTCCTCGCAAATCACAGATGAGCGATGTCACAGTAACTTTGCTATGATTGGCGCGGTCAAAGGGGAGACGTGTCAGTGCAAGACACGTTGTCAATAACCATGAAGCAAAGGTGCAGACGTGCACATAAGGCACTGAAACAATCTGTTGCAAAATTATTTTCGGATAATCAGAGGTCCCTAAGCATAACGTAGAAATTACAGCTTGCTCGATGTTTCATGTGTGCGTGTGGGACGGCGTGGTCACGAATGTAGTATTCACAGTAATGAATTTAGTCCTGAAGAATATTGTACAACGTTGACAGGAGAGTTATGTCGGTCCTGAAACAAAAGACAAATTTTTTTATTACTTTTTAAATATCTAAATAACCCCCATATCCGCCCACGTCAGCGTATACCCCATCTTAGCCTGCGGGTACTCCGGCACGCGTTATACTCTATACATCCTAAGGTTACAGCTAATTAATTCAAGTGAATGACAATAAAAATTTAGTACAGCATAAATGGCATTTCAAATATTGAAAAATACAAAGTAACTGCGTCACGGCACAATCACAATGTGAGGAATCAATATGTAATTCAATTGCTTTGATTTATTTAATTAGCAATTTTTATTTCTGCTGCAAACTTAAGAGTGGACAGAGCATAGTCGCTTAGTACGAATGAGGTGGGGTTTTAAGGCAGAGGTACTTCACAAGTGCTGCACAGATTATTGCGAACACAGTTTGCCAACTCTTGCAAGTAGTCAGGTTGATCATCGATGTACGATTATTTGCAAAAAAACACTTATATAGTGTATTCTTTATAACACAGGTATCCTTAGCATAGGTATCTAATTAGCTTTGCAAAATGTGGCTCAACCCCTCGACTTTAAAGTACAAAATATAGTTTCTTATTAGCTATACGCAGTGTGTTGTTAGATGGAACGTGGACATTGTCATGAGTTAGCAGCGGAAGATAAGAGCAGGTCTTTAAAAGCTGTCACAACAAAGAATTAATTAATTCTTCCTATTAATAATGTAACCCAGGTTTTTGGTTACGAGTAAGACTCACGTCTTTTCTAGAGACGACTCATTAATTCTCTTTGTAGTAGATAATCTGACAAAATGTTTGCGGTGTGTGTTTTTTTATTTTCTTTGTGTGTGTACGTTTCGTATAACAAATCCGCTGTTAAGTGAATACTTTATAAAGCTGTGATCACTTTGTTCTTCCATCACTGACAATATATTTTTACCTTACGAATAGGTTAATATTGTCATGGATTTGTCCTACGAGTTTTCCATCAGGTGATACGATAAAACTCGCACGTATATTACATTTACGGTAAATTTCATAATTTTTAATAACATGAAAAAAACATAACGAAGCAGAACATGTATAGCATTTTACGTGTAGCAACTCATGTAACTGTCTTGCGAACAAAAGCTCGAGAAACGGTCTCATTGTGTAGAGCGTCCAGTGAACGGAACAGGAAACAGGTTTATATGACAGGACTTCCGTTTCCTACACCATTATTTATTCAACTGTTTCTCATATCCGCTTATGTAGAGGTCAGAGTACGTTTCTACTGATTGGAAGGTATATGTATGTATATGTGTGTTTGAGCATCACTCCATTGCGTGTAGTGAGGTATCTTAGAGTATGTTCAGACAAATGCTGTAGGCCTACAAGAAGCTGTCTCTAGCCTTACAGAAGTGTAAAGCATTGTAGTGGTGTACCCAGAAAATTATTTCGGAAACTGTGGACAGGAGTGAAGACAATGTAATTGTTGAATGCCTGATAAAGGCTGTTCAGAACCTCAAGTGTCCAAGCTTCAGGTACAGAGTCTTTGGATCAACTATAATACAGAAGCCCTGTACACTTACTTAACAGTGTGAGTAGATAAATAAATGCTAGAAATTCCCATTGAAATTTGCTCTTTTTTGAAAGTTAGTATGGAAAAACTACAATAATATGTGCCAACTTTACGAGCAAAAATTTATCCAGAGTGATACACTTGTTAATCGTAATTTCTGGTGCCGCAATTAAATTAACGAGATCTCGACGTCAGATATTGTTCTCTAGAAATATGTTACTAGAGAAAACGTTTTGCTCAAAAAGTTGGCTAAACTGTTGTCCAGGATTTTTTTTTGCAAGTTGGCTTCGAAAAATCTTCATTTTTAAACTAATTCTTTTATCGCTGAATTTTGTGCCCTGCCTTCTTAAGCTCTGAAAATAATGTCCATTTAAGTAAATAGTGTTAAGTCGTAGAACGCCTGAAGAATAATGCGGTGCGAGCATGCGTGTACGACAGGTTGCATAGTAGCAGGTGCACAAAGCATGCAACGAGATGCAAATGTAAATGTACTGAGTGTGTACGTGTATTGTGTGTATATATATATATATATATATATATATATATATATATATCCTACATAAAATTACCACTGGTATAATAAATTATGTTTGGAGTTTGGGAATTACGTTTCCGAACGCTTGGTAAAGTCGCTGGCCTTCATATTATGTCATTCATTACTGTACAATTAAAAAGAACTACAACATACCAGGCACACACAATATGCAGTCACTAATATATATATATATATATAGTTCGGGAAAAGTGTGCACTTTTGAAAACCTGTTTACTTACTGATTTTTTCCTGTCCGATAATTTGTATTTTCCTGCCCCTTTCTTATTAGTGTATGCAACACACAATAAGTCACAATCAAAGTGTATATATTATGCCACATGTACTCCAAACTTAACGTCTTAAGTAACCAATAAAAATTATTTTTTAATTTTTATTGTAGACGAAGTGGTCTTCACAAGTGCTCACTTCATCGCAGCTATACCTCACACACACACATTTTCTCTATTCTTCTCTTTCTTTCTCTTTCTCTGTTCGTTGGGGCTGCGTGGTCAGTGGCTATATCACTCGCCTTCCGTCACAACGATCCACATTTCATTCCCGATGAGGTGGCTCCAAGTTTAGCATGTGGGAAATGCGCCGGTTTTCTCGGAGTGCTCCCGTTTCCCTCACCCTTGCATTCTGCAATTGATTTATACTCACCTCATACTACATTGTTCACTGTCCATCTCTCTTCTCTCTTTTTCTCTCTTATTTACTCTCTCAATAATTTATTTTTTGTTGTAATATGTCAATTTTCCATACTATCTAATATTCTTCTTCAAAACGCCTTTGAAGCAGTACCAATCAAATAGAGCCGAATTTGTAGTTATGCCCATTAGGTATCGACCTGGAGCGGCACAGTGTTGTGAATATTATAGTCGAAGTAGAGTAGAGGTTTACCATTTTCGTAAATATCATTTATTTATGAATCTTGAATGAAAAAACAATTGAATAATAACTACGTGCTTAGTCTAGTTGTTGTAGATGTAGATTGTAAGACAATATAAGGGAAATGAGTGAAAGTGGAGGGGAATCCGGCCTGAACTAAATGACTCGTATATTATTGGATATGTGGTCAGCATCATAGTTACACACTCGTGTCGAGGTCCTTACTTGTGTCTAGTGTATGTGGCTACGAGACAGTGACGTCACTAGAGTATGTGGTGTGCTGTGGTCAACTTAAGGCTCGGCATCAGTCGCCATATTGGACTTTTTTTATTTTTAGAATAAAAAAAGTTGAATTTGTGATTATAGCGGAAATTCTATTTTCCTTGCGCCACAGTAGAGGTATGGAAGTTGAACTTTAAACATGTACTTAGACTGCAAGCACAGACAAACAAATTAAGAATATAAAAAAATTGTTGGCATGACTGTGGCCAAAATACACGTCAAAAGTTAAAACTGCCGTGCTTGTTCTGCAGCTCAGGGTAAATATATACATATAATTTGCGCTATAATAATAACTTCCACATTTTCATTCTCAGAATTTCGTAAAAACTGAAAATAAAACTATCCAATAATATGGTGACTGAAACCCAGCCTTAAAAGCCCTGCCTATTATGCTTGCAACTACACTAATCAGTGTTAACATCAATTAACTCACAGTGGACTGTATTATTGAGATGTATCTATCAGTCGTAACATTTTTTTAGCAATAGTACGATGGACTGGATAAAAAAATTTCTTGTTATTTTGTATATAAATTTTAAAATTAAAATTGCGATATTAAGCATTAAAATAAACTCAGTAAAGTTTCCCGTTCAGCAGTATTCATCCTAATATTTTAAGTACAGGTGGTCCAAGATTTTAAAAAGCTGGTTTGAAACCCTAGTTATTTTTGCCCTTTTAAATAATTTGTATATTTCTACACATTTTTAATTTAAACAGTGCAACATTCTAAGTATAAATATTATACTGCACTTTGGAGTTAATGTGCCTCGGTACCTGCGCTTTAAATGCGCTGCAGAGAGTTACGGCTATTCTTTTATGGCGAAACTACTAAAGGCGCATTATATTGGTTTATCTACGAAAAGTACACACTTCAAACTATGTCACTATAGTTTTGAAAATTTGGCAAGTTTATTGGAAACGTCATTTTCGGGCCCCTCAAAATGGCCAAAAATTGATTTCCAAGACTGCCGTATCTGAAAAAATAACAACTGGAATCGAAAAACACAACTATAGAAACAAGCGTTAGACTTTGAACAACGCTGACCACAAATAAAATAATGTGGTCACCGCTTAAAGTCTCATAGGAAAAAGATAATAGTGAAGCACTACACGCCAGCTGAGTGGCTTGCGCGGAGAGTTGATAATACTTTATATACGTCAATCAACGGCAATATTACCGTTCCTGCCTCACACACACAAACGCAACCTATCTAGGGAGGCCACTTAAGAGGCCCGCCTCGTTGCCATAAAATCACACTGCAGCGTGTTTGAAGAAACAGTTTTACACCGAAACTAATACACGTGTGTTCACGCCGTTTGTCTACAAAAAGAACACACACTTCAGACGACTGCCCTTAAGTACTTTCAAGACAACACACGTATTAGAAATCCCCTTTTAGGTCGCGTCAAAATGGGTTAAAACGGGGTTTTCAGGCTGCTATAGCGGAAAATATACTAGCCGAATACACGTGAAACCACTTAAGGGTAGTGCATTGGACTTTAGTAAAGTGATTTCGTCAATAAAACAATAGGGTCACCACTTAAAGTCCCATAGGAAATTTGTTTTTTCGCGAAGACTGCACGCCTTAAGCGTAGAGGCGACGCATCGTTGTATGGCCCATACGACGTCGCCCTTAGCACCATACCTCACTCACACAAACACATGTGTCACGAGGCGGCCCCCTTAACGTCGCTATAAATATTTTTTTTTAGTTATTGTTCTAGACAAGATGGACTTCAAAACTTTCCACTTTATTGCGAACCACCTTTACAATAAGTTTTCCTTGAAAGAGAGATGTAGGCTATATATTTGAGTCACTGAGTAGTGTTTAATTTTGACATAGATTCCTCCCTTATACTCCGTGGCGGCAAGCTTACAGCTAGAGGTAGAGGTTACACTGTGTAGTAGTAAGAACCACAGTCAGCTGGTGGACACGCATGTTAGCGGCGAGCGATAATTGTCTGTCTGGTTCCCCGTGGTGCTAACGAGCGCTCGTCCGCGTGCTCCATATTCCGAGCGTGCCGTTATACAACATGTGCACGCTAAAGAGACCATCACTTAAGAATGCGTAGTAGATAAACAAACGCTGAAAACGTAAATTCATTTCTACGCTTTTTTCGAAGCCAATATGGATCAAATACTCAATGACAATCCTAGATAATGGTATTTGCCAACTTTATGAGTAAATATTTATCCAGAATTACAAATTCGTTACGCGTGATCTCTTGCACCGCAGTTAAATGCACAAGGTTCCGGCGTCAGAGATTGTGCCTCAGAAGCTCGTAACACTGGAAACCATCTTATTTAAGGCCTTGTTACGGAGTTTTGCAGTGATTTCGAAAATATTTTTTATTTCTACCTAATACTCATATCAAAATTTCGCTACACAGTTTCGACACTTGTATGTTATAATTTGTAGCTGAATTTTTTTTACAGAATTATACTGAACGGTTTTTTAGATTTCATTGCCCAAAGTACCACTTTTTTCGCCGTGAAAATAAGCAAAAATGAAGGAAGTTATTTTTTTGCTGACGAATGGTACATTGACTCAAATTTTTTCAAAATTTTTGTTTAAAAATATTAGAGTTCTTGGCACCAGTCTGAAAAAAAACTCGGGAACAAGCCCTTAAAACGTTGGCTGAAATTGTTGTCTAGGATTGCTATTGTTTAATTTTCGCAAATCGGTTTCAAGAAACCTACAGTTATAGATTAACGCATTTAGCGTTAGATTATGTACCACGCCCTCTTAAGACGGCCGTTTGGTGAAGAATGTATTGGTGTGTGTGTTCGTGTGTGTGTGTGTGTGTGAGAGAGGAGAAAATTGACGAAGCGCTACGAGCGAAGTCGGCCGGCACATATATTATTATATAGCCTCTATACCCTTAAGGTGGGTTCACAATAGATACGTCGTTCGCACAAGAACTAACCTCTATGTATACGTACCTACCGATTCACAACTGCAAAAAAGTGGTCGTGTGCATAAAGATGCTGACATAGGATGATAGTGATGTTTCAATTTTTCTTGTACGTACGCATAGGACAGCAACCAATCATTGCAAAGAATTTAGTGAATGTCCAGCGTGTAGATTTAACTCAATACATACATATACAAGAATAAAACAAAATTAGAATAAGAAATTTTAATGTTAAAAACTATGTTTCTATATTGTAAATAATGTTTTACACTGTGCAGATTATTGGGACTTGTTTCTATATTTCCCATTATCTCCAAATACGTTTCCACTTTTAAGTATGTTTCAATGGCCTTCGGTCGTATTCTACACAGCAACCAATATTTCAAATTTGTTGAAAAAATGCCATTGGGTAAACATTACAGTAAGATTTGGTTATGAATTATTTTTGCACCAGGCGTCTGGTCGCGCAGTTTCTACCGTTGTGTTATATGCCATATGTTTATGTTTTTATAATTGTGAACCCACCTTAAGTCTGAAAACTAGGGCGTAATTTTCCAGCCGTAACCTTTTTACTGTAGGACTTTAAGCGATTGCCCTGTTATTTTACTGAACTCGTCACTGTAGCAAAGTCCAGTATAATTGTAGAGCGAATCAGGTACATGTATCTTGAGAAAAAATCGTCTGATATAGCCGATTTTAGGCAAGTTTGAGGTCTTTAAAATAATTCTTTCAACGTGTGTGGTGTCGTAAAAGTAATTTTCACAAGTATACAGACTAAAATTCACGATAAATCCCACAAGACATTATGACAGATTAAACATAAAGAAAATACAAATAAAACCAAAAAGGACAACAACTCTAAATAACCTGCACAAATGAAAATACTCAGGACATTACAATAGACAGCACTGGTAATTGCTGGGACAGAGAACAGATAACACACAAGACCAGGGAGCAGATAATAAACGAGTCATATCTTCCATATTAAACTAGACCCTCATTTTCGCTGAAGTTGCCAGACTACAATTGCTTTCTCCCTATTACCAACGTCGGTACATGCATCACGTATAATGGAGAGAGATGTTTCAGAATTGCCGTGTTCATAATATAATTGTTATTATTACATTTAACTTTTAAACAATGATAGTCCTATTTGTTCATGACGTGCGTTATTATAGATGCATTATTACATTTCTTTGTTATTTCTTTGTAACAATTTTTGTTGTCTGACAGAAGAGGAAAACTTCGACAATCTTCGGTTTAGGATTCGTTTTCTGTATTGTAGTTACGAGTGCCTGACACATGACTGGATGACAACAACAAGGATACACAGATATAAGACAAAGTCCGAAATAGCATAAGAACACTGGAGGTTATTTAGATGAGCTTGTGCGGTGTCCTTAGATCACTCTATGCTGGTCATGTAACAACTCATTGTCGACCATAGATATGAACGTATATAATTATGTGATATTACAAAAATTTCTCTAGCGGAGGTTTACTAACAAATGACATTCCAAATTGATTTACAAATTATACATAAAATAAAAGTTATTCTAATATGGTATATTTAGACTCAAAAAATTAGATTAAAACAAGACATTTACTTACTTCTGTCTTGTTGCTTCTGAAGCACATTCAAAACATTTTTAAAGTTTCGGTAACAAACGGAATATTAGATTACTCTTCTTCTCAACGTTAGTAAAGTTTAAGTAATTGAAGTATTAACAGCATTTGCGGCCGTCCCTCAAGTTGAGGACAAGTTTAAGAATAAAAAAATTATTATAAGTATGTTGTAGGGGGTAGTATAAATCTTACACTGATATTTTTTTATGTTTGTCGCAAGATTGAAAGTTAGAATAATTATTTACAAAGTATACAAAAAGTGTTTAAATACGCTGGGTTTTAATCTGATACCTTTATAAAACTACCACTAACATGTCATAAATATACATAGAACAAATGTTGATTTTTTTAATGTCTTTAAAAGCAACATCAACGTGCTAGTTTTATAACGAAATATGCTAAATACAGTACGGTAACATATTTGCGCAGGCAGTACGATATTAACGTTTACAATGGGGTTATTGGAATATCTGCATTAATGTTGACGCGAGTTATGTAAAATTTTTTCTATACAAATGTTTAGCTAAGTGTAACTTTTTAAAATGTAACTTACATAAAAGCAAATAACTGTCGAAATTATGAGATTCTCGTGGGAGAAATTATTTCAGTGTTACTTTATCGTCGGATGAATATCAGTTGTTAGGCTCGCGGTGTTGTCAACCAACCCACTAAGAAAGTATACACAGCGGACTGTGAATAAACAATGCAAGTCTATCTTGTAAAAGTATGACGGTTAAATGTAGCCGAACTTTAGCCTACCAATACATGTCTATCATCATTAACTCCCTTTATTATTTGTATGTGTTTTTAAGTTTAACCTTTAAAGCTCCGGTTTTTTTTTATTGAGCTTGGTGAATAGGTTTTTTTCTCCTGTTTCATACCAACTTTGTTCAGATTAATGACTAAGGGACACCTGATTTTCTTGAAAATATTTTTGCGCCAGCTTGTTTCGATGCCTCACGTACACATCGGCCGCTCTGATTCGTGGTCAGTTAATTGGACGTTTTTAACTGTCAACGTCTTGGATTTATACCCGCTAATCACAAACGTGTAGTGTCGCAGTAAACTTGTTCTGATTGGACAGTCAAATGTGAGACTCTTCTACAGAAATACACGCTACCAGTAACCATGAAGCAGAACTGAACATGTGCACGTAAGGCACTGAAAGCATGTGAAAACTTTTTCCGTGAAAATCAAGGGTCCCTATTAATGGTTACTACTAAGTATGATTATGTTTAGAGACCTGAATTATCCGAGTTTTTTTTTTCAGACATGAGCTAGGACTCAAAATTCGTGCAACTTATACGATAGCTCTCATCTTTATTTATTTTTTTTTTTTTTTACACATCTTGAAAAGAGCTCAGCCAATGATAGTGTGGTATATTCCATTTAATATAAGTTTGGATAAATTTGACAGCAACTTATGGGCAATAATTTGTAACATTTTGTTATTTATGTCACTACACAAGACAAATTTTGAAGTACGAACGCTGAAATGGACATCTCAGGTTCATTTTAGAGCTAAAATGTCTTGAATTGTGCAACATATCACAAAATACTGAAAATTATTGCCCATTAGTTGCTGTCAAATTTATCCAAACTTATGTGAAACAGAGTATATGTCTGCGAGGAACAAATGAGTATTTGTTTGTTTGAGTATATAGATATTCTTGGAGGTTAACCTGCAGGTCAGTGAACCTGCGAATTTCCCAGGTCTCTAATTGCAATATCTCTTGGGTGCCACATGAACAGTATTAAGTGATGAATGAGGGAGCGGGAAGGACTGGTGCGGTTTATTGGCCAGAATGAAGCGGTATCATCACTGGTCTCTCCTGCCCGCGTGGTGCAGCGAGCGTCAGCTAGTGTCAGCTGAATGCGTTATCTGTCGTGCTAGGACAGAGGAGCACCAGGCAGAGGGGTTGGAGGGGGGAAGGTGGGGGTCCAGAGGTCACCGGTTGTTGGTTGTTCCAGAGCAGAGGCGCAACGACCATGCGGCAGTGAGCAGACATGCCCGCCGGACAGACGGACTGTGATGGAGCCCGCCTCAACCAGGTGAGTGAGCACCAAGCTTCCAAAACCACCCACCACTCAGCAATCTACATATAGGCGGCTACAGCTCACCCGCTGGAGTAGGGTAGGTTATCTCTACCAGGTTTTTTCGATCACCAGGATCTTGATGAGCGCTCGTGAATTCGTGATGTGGGTTTAAAGGCAACGAGAATAAAAAGAAACCTACATATTTTCTACATGTTTAATATTGTACCCGCAGCACATTTTTCATTTTATATTTTAGTGTTTGTTACGTGCTTTTTTATATATATAACACACAGCGTTCTGGTTTACTTCGTTCTGATTTGGTTATGTGAACCGTTTACATTTTTTCGCATCAAATGTCGATTTTCGTCAGCTTTCAGCCGCTTACCCTGCTCTCGACAGTGTTGGTAGCTAGAAGTTGATCGAAAAGCTGCTCTTGTGAGTTCTTAAAAGCGCGTAAACTTTACTCTGATTACTGTTTGAATAACGGAAGCTGACATTTTGTCCTACCAGCCTTACCCTTGTGAATTTTTGTAAACTCCTCATAGGACTTCGACATGCATGTACAGTATATCGATCAGTATATATTATTCTGGAAAATTATTCGGCATGTTGTGGTCGTCATGTTGATGATGGCTGAGGTTGACGTGTCGAGGGCCGTAGTCGACATGTCGATGCCGTGGTCGGCATCGTCGAACCCAACATGTTATAAATTTTTCGACTTGTGAGAGATGTCGAAGATGGACATCAAATTCCAGATGTCGCACAGCGCTGTCGTCCAGTAACTGATGCGCCTAGATTGAGGACTGTGTCAGTTCTACGACCTCATCAGTTGACAGAACTTTTTTTTCCTGTCCCTACTTTTTTGGCATTCAAACTTAAAAGTAACCGAAAGTAACTGTCACAGGGGACATAGAACGGAAGGGAGTGCCGAGAGCCAAGTGTTCGTATACCTGACGAATTCGTAGATCAGACTGTTTCCTCCACTATAATTTCGTGGTAGCCAATGTGATGAATGATATATAAGTAGAGACATGAACTTTACGCGAAAAGAATTTTGCCCCACTTTATTCCAGTGTCTTATGTGCACGTCTGCAGTTCTACTTCATAGATATTGGCAGCGTGCCTTTGAACTGTGACGTTTCTCATTTGACTGTACCAATCACAATAAGGTTGCTGTAACACCACACGTCTGTGATTTGCGTGTAAAACCCCACGACACACGAATGTCAAAACATCCAATCTCTGACCGTGAAGCAAGTCTGCAGACGTGCACACAAGTCACTGACACAAGTGAGGCAAATTTCTTTTCGCGAAAAGTTCATGTCTCTATATATAAGGCACCAATAGAAATTAATAGGGGTGAAAAAGTTGAAGTGTAGGGGAATTTTAAAATTAAGCTAATGAAGAAATAATGTACTTCAGAGGAGGTGGGCAGAGTTGTCCGTGGAGGGAGTAAGGAGAAGTGTAGGGGAAATGTTCGGTGAAATGACGAGGTCGTAGAAGTGTGTCTCCGCCTGGTCACACGGCCGGACTCACGTTTCATCATTCAACATGTTTTCAGCGCAAACACTGATGGTTATTTCAGTGAACATACCGCAAACGGAATAGTATTTATGGAAAGGAGCTTATTGTGACACAGAGAATCTCCTGTTTAAACTGAGTTGTGTGGGTTTATATAGACACTACGTCTGGTGTGTTGTATACATGCACACATTTCATTTTTCTTCTGAAGTATCGTTTCATTTTTTGTTTTTGGAAAAATTATTTGAACTATATCTTCTCTATGCTGGCAGTCCTTGAATTAACAGAGCAGTTGAGTCTGTATGAATGATAAATATGCTAATTATACATCCTAATAAGACATAAGTCTGTCAAGCAGGAAAACTGGTGAGCTGTCGTGCACGAGGTTTACAAATAGATAGGAACTGTAAAATTCCTCTGTAAACACGAACCAGAAATGACTGCGGGAAACACACAGCTATATCGCTCGTTATGTTTCGTAACGACACACACAGATAACGCACGGTCTACGATAACACGGTGTTCGTAAACACCTGCAGCACGAACTGTTGCTGTCAAACTTTCACAAACCACGCGCCAGTTTAAAAAATAACGAACGTTTATTTTCCAGTCAGAAAGACACGAAAGGATCGATTTGAATATGTTTAATTTCTGACGATTCATGACCAGTGTTACTAAATCGACTATAAAATGTGCTTCAAGCAACCAACAGGCTAAAAGGTGGCCATCTTGGAGGGCGTATGTTGCGCGTTCGAGGCGTAGAAGTGCGGAAGCGGTAAAGACGACATAATACACACATCACGCCTCACTATAGTCTCTAGGCGCAAGTCACTGGACTAGTTTGCAATCTTCTCGCCGACAACTCGCCTCTATGAGACATTCAATGGTGACATCATTTTATGACATAATACTAACGACAAAGGTGAGTTGTACACGCCCATGCCCTTTAAAGGATTGTGTACCAAGACGGCAAAAACACCCATTTTCGTAATTTTCGGCCGCTATAAAATATGCTTTAGGCCTAATGATTTGTGACGAACCTGAAACAGGTATACACGCGTGTAAATGTTATCCGTAAGCAGAGATGACTAACGCGCTTTGTTGAGCAGTTTTCGAATAATCTTGAAACGCCCGAAGTTCATCACACTGCTTGGCGGCTGAGCAAGCGACCACCTTAAGGCGGCACTCTTTAGTTTTGCAGTGGTTTCGAAAATGTTTTTTTTAACGCAAATTAATGCGTATATCAAAAATTCATTCTTATAGTTTTAACACTTATATATCATCGTTTGTAACTGAATTTTTTTGTGTTGCAATTCACCAAACGAAATTTTAGATTTTTACCCCTGAATTATCACATATTTTGTTTTCAAAATAAGCCAAAATGAAGCAAAATAATTTTTTGCTAGCAAACGGTGTATATTTTAAAAAACGCTCTGGCAAAATTGTGTATTGTATGACTGTATACAGTCTCAAATTTTTTCAAAGCATTTGTATTTGCTTGAAGTAAATGAAAGATCACGGCCATACGAGGGCATGTACATAATTCAGCGCTTAAAGCATCAGGTTAAAATTGTAGGTTTCTCGAAGCTAGTTTGCAAAAATAAAAAACCGCAATCCTAAACAATAGTTTTTGTCAACTTTCTGAGCAAAAAATTTTCTCTGTTAACGTTTTTCTGAAGAACAATATCTAACGCCGAAAACTCACACATTTAAATGCGATGCAAGAGATTACGCTTAACGAATGCATTACACTGGTTAAATTTTTGTTCCTAAAGCTAGTCAATATCATTGTCTAGGATTGTTGTTTTGTAGTTCGTCCATATTAGCTTCCAAAATCGTGAAGCCTTCGACTGATGCTTTAAACGTTTATTTATATATCACACACTCTTAAGAGTGTGCGGTAGATAAAAAAAACTGAAAACATAAACTGATTTCTACGCTTTTTCGAAGCCAATATGGATGAAATACTCAATGACAATACTAGATAATGGCATTTGCCAACTTTATGAGTAAATATTTATCCAGAATTACTAATTCGTTACGCGTGATTTCTTGCGCCGCAGTTAAATGCATGAGGTTCCGGCGTCAGATATTGTGCCTCAGAAGTTCGTAACACTGGAAACAATTTTGTTTAAAACGTTGGCTAAAACTATTGTCTAGGGTTGCTATTGTTTAATTTTCGCAAATTGGCTTCAAGAAACCTACAGTTATGTATTGATGCTTTCAGCGTTGAATTATGTACCACGCCCTTTGAAGACCGAGTGCCACGAAACAGTGTCCTATACTAGGTGTGCTACATTTCTTAACAAGTACTGCAACAGATAAATTTTTAATGGAAAAAGTTTACTCGCTTGAAATTATTTTATTAAATGGAAATGCTAACATTATACACATTTATATATTACACATTAACAAATGTACTGGGTCTCTCAGTGTTGAAGAATTATTTGAAACAAGAAAAAACGCCACTACGTTGAATTCCAATACTTTTTGTTTGCAAATAGTTATATTGAAAAATTATTCATTATAAATTCATTGTGTTAATACTGAGCCCCACTTCACCTCTCCAGCTGCTAGCTGGAAGGCAATGTCCTTCGATGTCAGAGGGAGAATATGTCTGCATGCTCAATAAGTCGGACTACCTGGTTATTGGTTAGAGCTCTTGGCCGATGGACCAAAGGTTCCGGGTTTGATTCCCGGCCGGGGAGCTGACATTTAAGGGGGATGGTGGGCCAAAGTAATGAATTTTTCACAATTTTCGACATAATTTTTCCCCTCACTTATTATAGAAAATCAAGGTTCGACAATCCTGAAATGATACCTTTGTACTACTCGTTACATTACTACATAGTCACAGATTGTCTTATTTTTGGAGCAGCAATGGTAGATAGGGAAAAAAACTGTTTTCCTATCTGCCACTAGTGCTCCAAAAGTAAGAAAGTCTGTGACTATGTAACAGAGTAAGAAGGTGTACAAAGTGTAATCTACGGATTGCCGAGTCTTGATTTTCTATAATAAGCGAGGGGAAAAAGTTATGTCGAAAATTGTGATAATTCTGTGTTTTTACACCTAACCCCCTTAATTAAGAGGGCGTGGTACATAGTTAAAAGCTAAAAGCATTAATCTATAACTATAGGTTTCTTGAAGCCAATTTGCGAAAGTTAAACAATAGCAATCCTAGACAATAGTTTTAGCCAACGTTTTAAACAAAATTGCTTCCAGTGTTACGAACTTCTCAGGCATAATCTCTGACGCCGGAACCTCGTGCATTTAACTGCGGCGCAAGACGCAAGAGATCGCGTGTAACGAATGAGTAATTCTGGATAAATATTTACTCATAAAGTTGGCAAATACCATTATCTAGGATTGTCATCGAGTATTTTATCCATATTGGCTTCGAAAAAAAGCATAGAAATCAGTTTATGTTTTCAGCGTTTACTTATCTTCTACGTACTCTTGAGCGCTACCTCCCCAGGTTCAGGAGTGGGTGTTGTATACGGCCCTTCACCTCGTTCCTGCGGAAAGCATTGGAAAACCACCGCAGTGTTATCACCCTCGCCTAATAGCACCAGGCGTTCCTCCTAAGGCCGTCACTTACAAATGAAATGGAAACGACATTAATGGAATAATGTTGAATAAGGCTAGGATGAGCACGGCAGCCAGCAATGCTTTCAAAAGAGGTCGCTCAGCCACCATGCCTATCAGTTCACTGTTTACTCTCGGCGTTTGTCTCGATGCTGAAGGGTGATGTATGTCGCGGGTGAGAAGCCAGCGAGTAGGCGTGGCTGTTAGCAATCATCTCCGACACCTAAATACGACCGTTACCTCGGCGAGTGTTCGTCACTGACAATCATGTTTGCTAAGTAACATTGTCAATAAAAAAATTATTTGCTGCCTTCTTAGTATTTGACAAACCGTAAGGGTGTTCAAGTGCGATAAAATCATAATTTTATATTTATATGAAATATTGTTAGTTTTGTAGACGATACTTGTGAGTACAGTTTCCTCTAACGAAACAATTTTAACTTTAATAGTTTTCTCATAATGGTGCGACAAAGTCAAAATGTGCATGTTCTGCTACCATGTGAATAGTGAAAACCAATTGACTTAAGTAAATGAAATAATTCACAGTAAACGAATATGCCACGGGCTACGTAATAAAACATTTTTAAAAAATCCTGTGAACTTTTTTTGTATTTTAAAAAATTGTTGAATTTTCAACTTTTTTCGTGTAGACTACTTTCGCGGTTTTTTTTTTAATTCAAAATATTTCATTATGGTATTTTAAATTCTTTATTGCATAGCTCATAATACGTAATCTCACACTGAATTTTTTTATTCAAGTAGGTAAGTTTGTTTTCACTATTTGCATGGCAGCAGAACAAGCAAATTTTGACTTTGTCGCACCGTTATGAGAAAACTATGAAAGTTAAAATTATTTCGTAAGAGGAAACTGAATTCACAAGTATAATCTACAAAACTAACAATATTTCATAACGATATAAAATTATGATTTTATCGCACTTTAACACCCGTAAGTGTCGTCAGTAAAATCAAGCTTGCTTCAGGAAATTCACTCGAACCCAGAGGCTTGTGGTTGCAAGTCAGCAATAGTGAAGAAACAAAGATATTATTAGCAGCAAAACAGTCGCTCTAACATAGGCTTACCTTATAAATTTAATAATGGGTGCTCTTTTTCTTATATTTAGCCGTTCTTCCCTAGAGAGGGTACGTCACACCTTTGGCATTTATAACACAGCACTAATATTAATGTGGTTCTGTAGACTTCAGTTGCAAAATTATAATATGTGACAACTTTAATCGGAGCATTCTGAACTGTGTTGGTACACAGGATCCTTGCTTCATGTCTCAATGTACAAAAAAGGCGAGGTGCGGTAAATATCATACACATATTAAGTCTGATTGTCGCCACTCTGAACAGCTGACGTGAGGTGTTAGTTGTTAACGGAAATATAATTGAACCTGTGATCACTGGTTTCAGTTTTAAATATTTACACGTAAGTAGATTAATCCTGATATATTGTTTAGTGACGTACACACGCGCGTCATGTTATGTGTATCCGATATTCATGTTTGGTCAAGGACCCACACAGAACCTGAAAAACGGCAGCCTAGTGCTGTTACAAACATTTGTGGTAAGTAGTCGACAGTAGGAAAATGCCCAGAACAGAAAACAAGCAAGAAACTAAAGTCAAGCAATTTCGCAGTGCGTGATGTGCTGCATTCGATGTGTGTGTATGTCTCTCTCTCTCTCTCTCTCTCTCTCTCTCTCTCTCTCTCTCGACAGTGAGAGAAAAATAAGATAGAGTATACAGTCTGGATCTGTGACCTTTGTTCGACATGAAGATGGTACGACACAGCGCTAGACAAACACGTCTATCAGACTGCAGACGAGCCTCTCTTGAGGTGATCCTGTGTGCATATACTGTGCAACACTTCGTATGTCAAGTGACTGTGTTTCTCTGTGTCAGCGTATGATTGCGGCTATGAAACATTGTTTTATGTTTGTTGCTTTAGCGTTTGTGATCTGGCATGTTTATTTTATGTTTGCTGCTCCTACGTTTGTGATCCGACATGTTTATATACGTGTATATTACGAATTTGTGATTGCACGCGAAATATTAGGCCTACATCTAGTGACATTTGTTGCACAATATGCCTAAAAGTAAACATATGTGTGCTGATAAAAACATTATTATTATTATTATTATTATTATTATTAATTTGAGTGGACCATAGCGAGCTTTCTTCGGCCCATGCCTCTGGGTTCTCACACACGGCGAGAAAAATTCAGTAATGTGACAGTTAAATAGATTGTATGTAGTTTCAACTATTGAGGAGTCGACTAGTTCTTTGACAAAACATAATAATAACTGTATTTGTGAACCCAGTGGTTTAGTAAATATGTGCTTGTGTTGATCATAACAATTACTGACACACCTACGATAATTTCTGTTACGTCCGAAAAGACGATTATTATACAAAGTGGACCAGCGTCAATGAGCTGGTACGTGGTTGCTTACGGCAAAAAGTGTTTGGCGTGGTAAGGTTTAACGGTACTGAGAGGTGAATTTGAAGGAAGAAGACGCGACGTTTGAAATCAGATTTTGAAAATACATTGATGGAAAATGCCATTAGGTATACAAGATTTAAATAGGAATGGTTTTCCGGAATCTGAGATCCTAATTGTGTTAAAATTGTGGTTGGGGAAATCGTTTGCTTCATTGTTTGCGCGTGGATACCCACCTTGTGCTCGTAACACTGGCATACCTACTATGCGGTAATAAAATGTTCGAGGCTTTTATTATTTACCATGACATCTCTCGTCCGAACTCGGTCCAATAAATCATTTTCTATAGAAACGAGACTTCGGATTTGGAAGGTGCGGTGTAATCCGGCTCCTTGACCGCGCCTGTTTACAGTACTTTATTTTTTTTTTTATCAGTGTTACAATAAATGTTCAAAATTGGCAGGGGCTACATGAAAACTGAAGAGTATTCTCGCCATGTCAACTCGGAGGTGTGATTAGTTGCACGGATTCTTGCAGCGGCCACACACATACAACACACACCACTTATCTTCCAGTGAACACGGGGACTCCTTGACGTCGACACTGGCTCTGCGCTCAGGTTAAGGTTGTTCAAGTGGGGAAAAAAACATATTTTTATATTTGTATGAAATAGTGTTAGTTTTGTACACATTACTTGAGAGTACATATACCTCTAACGTAAAAAAATTAGCTCATCTAGTTTTCCCGTAATGGCACTTCAAAGTCAAAATTTGCGTATTTTTACTTCATACAAAACTTGAAAACCAGTTAACATAATGAAATGAAAAAAATCATATCAAAACTACGCATTACTGTCTATGGCCTGTAGCATTTAAAACCCGTTACAAAAAATGTTTATGTTAAATAAAAAATTTCAAA